>MU280861.1:0-129959 GCA_022385605.1 Xylariaceae sp. FL0594
TCACGGGGGTCACTGTTCCGGGTTTTCGGGCGCCGGGAAACCATTTGGAAGGGGACGAAAGCTTCTGCACGTTGGTAAGCAAGCAGGCCATAAATAAACGGCCTCTCCCTCCCCCCCCCCCCCCCCCCCCCTTTTCTCCCCCTCGCGTCCGCCACCCGCACCCTTTTTTCTTCAACCACGAGACATGGCTCCGCGCCAAGGCTAATGAGAAACAATTTTATGCATAAATAGGAAGCTTTCAAAAAGATCGTCGACAGGTTCGCCCCGATGGACTGGCGACAGCAGTGCTCTACCAACGTAAAGGCACCGGCATTCCCTGCTGAACCCGAGCATGCTGGTTATTATTAACTAGACTCCGGACACACACATACACACACACATACACACACACAGACACACACACAGACACATATCGCATCTATATATCTCAGTCCTCCGGCTACTACTGCTATCTTGATACAAGCTCTTAATCACGGCGCCGGTAATACCCGATATGTCGACCCAGCACACACCATAGTAGAGCAAGTGCATAACGGCCAAGAAGCTAGGACTCTTGCTCTAAAGGGGGGGAGGGGGGCGCTTTTGGAATAATAGACTTTTTCTATTATATATATATATATATATATATATTGTATGTACATCAGGAGGAGGGATATCGCCTGCGGCCTCCCCTTCGTAATTTTCAAACAACAGCAGCTTGTACAGAGGTAAGCTGCCATGGCATATAGAAGATGTATGAATACCCGGGAGGGAGAAGGAAATATGAGACTAACAAATATAACAACCTAGCCGACATCATCAACAAGAGTGCAGACTGTTATCGTAAAGCTTTCCGATGAGTGTTTAAAATCTTTTATTAACGACACCTTCCTTTTCTACACGTACCCCTGGGACGTAGTCCATGCAGGCATCTATGTTGGTAAGGTGTCTGCATCTCAATAACAATAGGTAGAACAAATTATATACCTTCCATAATCCCCCTGGTGTCTTCCACTCTTCTCCCTCTCCCTGTCTTGTCCCCTTTCTCTGCAACCAATATGGTAATATCTCCCCATTCCTACTTATGTTAAGGATAAATTAATTCGCTACACGTCAGGATGAACAAAAAAAAGCTGTAGATAGCTAGCTCAACAACCAGCTAATCACGTTCGCCGTCATTATACCTTGTCCTCTTCCTCGGCGGGCTAGGCGTGAGAGACGAGTCCCGCTTCCCATTCCCCTTTCCTGTCCCTTGCCCGCTCGTCCGTTGTACTTGTTCTTGTTGTCGCTGTCGCGGTGGCGTGGGACTCCTACTATCACCCCGACTAACACTACGATTGCGACGGTCGCGACTTCGGGAAGGTGTCCGAGATCGGGACGGCGTGTAAGATCTCGACCGCGATCGCGATAGTGAGCGCGAGTAGCTCCGTCCCCTACTGACAGATCGGTCGCGACTAACGGATCGATTTGATCGAGCAGTACGCTGAGGCGGAGGAGGACCTCTGGCTCCGGTGGTAGTCGCCCGGGGTAGCGGACTGCGTGACCGATAGCGTGGAGAGCTCGAGGTGCGTCTACCGGCTCTTGGTGGCGGGCTGCGAGAGTCACGCTTCGAATATCCTGCTGTGTCCCGCTTAGCATTGCGCGGTGGCGGTGGGCTGGGCGAGAGTGGTTTCCGGCTGCGAGCTGGTGGGCTTCTCGACCTCGACGAGCTGTATGATCGAGACCGCGAACGTGAACGTGAGATTGAACGTGAGACACTCCGACTGTAGGCTTGTCTGCCACGTCGCGGCGGTGGGCTTCGCGAATATGAATCGTTGCGATGTCTACTAGGGCTGCGAGAATACGAGGCTTGCCGCCGTCGCGGAGGGCTGCGGGAGGCGGTATAGGAGCGAGACCGAGAGCGAGAAATGCTTTGGGTGTACGATCTAGCTCGTCCGTTTCTCGGGGGCGACTGGGAAATTGACCGTCCCCGATCTACCCCACCCCGAGGTTTCGTTCGAGAGTACGATCGGGACCTCGACCGTGACCGTGACCGTGACCGTGACCGCGATCGCGATGAGTAGGACGAACCCGTGTAGGAAGAATAGCTCGAGACCGAATCTGTATCCGAATCGCGCGCGGCTGGCGCGGGAAGTGTCGGCTTGGGCATGTTGGCCAGATACTCTCGTGACTCTTCCGTCAACGCGCCCATTCCGATACTTGTAAAGTAGTTGATCGAGAACCGGACATTGCGAGCATTGTCACGGGGGAAGAGGCCCTCGAAGTAGGGTCGTAGCATCTCATCCTTCATCCGCGCCTGCAACTTGGGCATCCCCAGCTCTTCGGAGATCTCTTGAAACAGAATCTTAATGAAGATACGGCTGGCCGAAGTCGTCTCGTCTTCATTAAGGTGGATGATCGATAGCGCGTGCCAACCGATCGCATCTGACCCAAACAAGTGTCCGAAGAACCTGGCAATGTTCCGAAGTTGATTGGTGTCGTGGCGGTGAATCGTCTCGTATTTGGTCTGGAATGTCTGCTCAAACAAGTCGGTCCATAACCTGTTCAGCTTGGCAAACCGTTCTCCGATCAATCCGAAGAATTTCGTGTAGGTCTTCTCCTGGGCACAACATTCGACGACCATCGACGGGAGCTCTTGCTCTTGGCCGGGCGGTAAGTTGATCTTGAGCAGTTTGTGTACGCCTTCTTCGGGATCCATCGAACTCATGATGGTGAGATAAATGGTCTTTCTCAGGTTTACCAGGTCGGTGTTCGACTGGTCCTTAATCTCGATGGCTTTCTCCTGTTCGTCCTCTTCGTCTTCGGAGCTGTCATCGTCATCGTCCTCGTCGTCTTCGTCCTCGCTACCTTCGCCTAAGATCTCAGCCCTTAGCCGCTTGTAAGCAGCCTCGTTCTCTTCCCAGTTCGGATCGAACTTGAAAATGTTAAGCCCGTCTTCGACATCTAGATTCGCGTCCAACTCGACGCGGTGAGTAATCTGATCCTCCTCTTCGATCAGGTCGAGCTCCTCCTTGATCGCGGGGTCGTCCTTGTATCCATCCTTGCGAACTTGGAACAGCACTTCGATCATGTACTGCGTCCTCTTGTCGATATCAGCTTCGTGTAGAATTGACCGGAACTGGTCGAAGACTGCGCGCGCTATCGACGGGCTCATTTCCTCCAAATGCTGGCCCACAGCCTTCATGAGTCCCACCGCGATCTCGACGCTGTCGTCGGTGGGCTTCTGTAGAAGTAAGAGGAGGATCTGGGCAACGACCATTTCGTGAACCACCTGCTGGTTCACCAGGTGGGCTAAGAAGGTCGTCGAGGAGCCTGCAACCGCTCGATCATTCCGTCGGAACGCCTTTCTGAACTGTATAACGAGCCGCTTTACCAAGAGCTCACCCACCTGGGGGAGCTTAGTATTCACGATGGCAGCCATTGCGGCTAGAACTGGTGTAAAGGGGAGAGAAGCTGCCTGAGCCTTCATTATGCTACGACAAAACAAACCTAAGCACACAAGTCAGCATATCTTCCTTGCAACGTTTCTCTGCACGAAATCTTACCTCTCCCTCTAATCAGGTTCTCCTGAAACAGCTCAGGGACGATATGCTTTATATTACCCGTATTAACCTTGTTAATCAACCCGTTGATGGACTTCTTCAGCGCGTCCCACGCAAGACGCTGGTATTCCTTCGAGGTCTTGTCTGTGATCTGGGCCTGCAGCGCGCGGAGCCTGGCAGGGGGGATGTACACGCCGCCCGAGCGCGCATTTAGCAGCTTTTCGTATTCTGCTTTTGCAGCAGCCTGCTTCTCTTCCTCGGTCGGTTGTCTCGGTGGGGAGCGCGCGCGTGGCGGCGGCGGCGGCGGCGGTGGTCTGCGGTCTCCATCTCGACCCCGATCACGCCCATCGTATCTTCGATCTTGTTGTGAAGGTCGGTATCTATCAACACCACCCCCGCGGCCGCCCCCATCACCATCCCGATATTTCCTAGGCCTGTCCAACTCCCGGTCCCGGTCTCGATCGCCGTGATGTGGTGAGCGTGGTGGTGAGCGTGGTGAACGTGGCGAACGTGCTGGTCGAAGTGGGACCGTGTTTAGCGACCGTTCGTCTAGATGAGCCTTCGCTTCTACTTCCGCCATTGTCTACTCTTGCTGTAGTAGGTATGGTAGGACGATCTCAATGTGCGCTACTTCCAGGGAGTGAAGGTTGAATCTAATACGGCGGCATGAGAATTGATGCAACGGCAGCGGTCGCTGGTTGGGGTGGTGGTTTGCTGCGTTGTTGAGGGTAACATATAAAGTAGCCTACAATCAGTTACAGATTGAAGAGGTTGAAGATTATTGAGGCGAGGCTGGCAAAAAGGCAGTGGAGCTACGCAACTTGTTGTGGAGAAATGATTGGTGTGATGTACGCCAAGGCCCCTGTAGCGCACTTTGAACCGTGTCGAGGCTAACCCGCCATGGTCCTTTAGGCACGTTTTAGCTCTTCTCCACCACTGTACCAAGTACAAGCGGCTGTACTGCTGTACCCCGTCGCGTCTAATTGTCGTGTTCAGAGTGCACCTCCCCTTGAATTGGATAATCAAACCAAAATCTTGAAGGCCACATATCGATTTGCAGCTGCCAGCGACGCCAACACCAGCAACCCCTCAACGAAACTTATTCCTCTCACAAGTAGACAAGCAAGCATCTCTCAGCGTCCTCGAAACAGCACATATATATGAGATAAACATATTCGATCTTAACAAAGTTTCTCAACCACACAACCGATTCGACCATGGTGCGTACACCTACTTCTTGATTCGTCTCCTTATTAGATAGAGCCAAAGCGGAATCGTTCGCTGGCGTAACGGAGGAGAATGTCAAGACAGAATATTCATGATCACGAGTCTTCGCAGCCCTTTTCATGGCTCTGGGAAAACAACATATAAGCTACTTGACCCCATCCTGCTAACACAGATGTTCGTATGTTTCCAACAGCTCGGAACTTTAGTCGGCCTTGCCATGCTCGTGGCCGCCACAGTCGTTTTTCTATACTACTCCATCTGGACGTTGGCAATGGTAAGAACTCCTCTGCCTTCCTACATTCTCTTATCCTCTCCTTTCTTTGCCGCCCAACCCCAACCCACCCTTCAAAGCCATTCACTTATATCCCCTCTTCCCCATTTCCCCTTTGGAAAAAGGGGCCTCGGCAGTCAAGTCTAGTCAGCAGTTGCCTACCCAATACATGTATATAAGAGCTTAACTAACCCAACACAACAAAAAACCAGCCCTTCGTCGACTCCGGCCATCCTCTCCACAGCTTCTTCCCCCCGCGCGAATGGGCCATCCGAATACCAGTCATCCTGATCCTGCTCGGCTCCGCCGTCGTCGGCTCCTTTCTCAGTGTCGTCATGATCCGGAGCAATAGAAAGAAGGCCGCCAAAGCCAAGGCCGCCGCCGCTAAGAAAAAGGCATAAAAACGGGATGGTGATGGGGATGACGATGCGACCCGGTCCGAGAGCGTAAACTGGAAACCCCGAAGAGATCCAAGAGCGAATCTCTTCCATTGCCCAATACAAGCGATTCGTAGAGGGCTTGTTTATGGCATGCCAGTGGGAAAATACGAAGGGTGGGATGCAAAACCACCCTCCACTTCCAAAATGATTATTTAGCCGATGAACTCCAGTATTACCCTCAGCGACCTTTCTGTCACATGGCCGTACTGGCAGGGTACGTCGCACGATGTTGGCCTAATCGAGACATTCTAATGCAAAACCAAATCAAAAGTCATAGCTTCAGTATTGGTGTCTATTCCTGTGATTGAGTCCTAAAGCTGTCTGGGTGTGTATATATATGAGTGTGAGTGAATGTGTGTGTGTCGCGTGTCTCGGCACTCCCAAAATTCGCGCCATTACTCCAACGCCAAAACAACCAAGTCATCTAGCTCAAGGGAGGGATAAGCTTGATGCTCCTGGTAATGGGATACATGGCGCGAAAAGCAAGAGAAACAAAGTCAAGACTCGCACGACGGTCCCCAGCTGGGCCCGAACAAACACAGACACTGTATTGTTACCAAACTCAGCTTGAAAGCGTCGTCACACTCGCTGGTCGGCAAAGTCGAGCACTTCGCAGTCATCCTCGAAGAAGCCATCCTCGTCGGCATCCGTAGTCCGGTTACCGCCCCGGCGTCGACGCGTTGTCACCACAATCTGCTCATCATTCTCATCAACCTGCAGGACTCGTTCCATAGCCGAGACGGGCAAGGCCCGATGATCATCCACGCTACCGCTAATCTCCTCTTCCAGGGCTGGCGGTAAGCCCAAGTCCAGTTTCGCCATGTCGATAGGCTGTCCGAAGGCCCACGCATGGTTGGAGGTCGGCTCAACTGGGCGGTGTCGGTCGCGCTTGCGCTTCAGAACGTCGTCCAGCGTTACCGAGTCCATATGCTGGATAACTGAAGCTAAGCCCCCATCGTTATTCCCGTCTCGGTAAACGTAAAGCCCAACCCGCCTGTCGGTATGAAACGGCTGATACGGAGCGTTCGACTCTATCTCTGCTTGCGGTATAGCTGCTTCAGGGCTATGGTCCAGGTCGACAGAGCGGGGCCGAGGATGGATGACCAGCGTGTTCACCCCGTCGTGGTCCGGATTAGAAAGGTCAAGGTCCTCAATGGGGTCAATCATCTGTTTGATTGACGGCGCAATCAGGTCGCTAGGCAAGTCCCTCAACTTGAAGTCGTTGTACTTGGCCCCTCGAGAGGACCGCAGCCGGTCCTTCCTGAGAGCTGACTGTCGGCTTTTATTGGGAAACATCCTGACCAAGCCGTCGCCTACCACGAACAGGGTGTGGTGTCGTCTACTAGCAACCCACACAGCACAGGATGGTCCAGCTGGCATGTTCCGCAGAGGCAAGGTCACTCGGTTCTCGCCAGTGTGGCGCAACTGGCTGATGGCCGTCCCAGCATTGCCCAGGGAATGACTAATCCCTGCGGCGAGAACCTTGCCTCCATAGCTGGCGTGATCCATGATGGTCGATGTGCCCTGCGAGTTGGAGACACTCCGCCGATGCACGTTAAGCAGCGGCCGAGTGGCCCCATAGGCAGAGCTGAGCGCGCTCGAAGCAATGGACACTGCAGAAGAGGTAGAGGCGTTTTCGGGGCCACTGCGAGCAGCGTCGGGAACAAGGGCACGCCTTCGCGGAGGCGGCCAGGTATAAGCGCTGGGTGGCATATCTAGCAGATGTACAGTGCCCCTATCTGTCACCATGGCAGCCCGCTCACCGTTGGGTCTGGACCAGGCGATGTCCACTATTCGCGCGACGGTCATGCGTGAGAACTGGGCGATTTGGCGTACTCGTGTTGCGTGTCCATTGTTCGGCGGGGAGTTTTGTAGCGGGGACGATTTCGTATACTGGATACGCATCAAGTCCCAGACTGTCTGCACATCTCCTTTGCTGCTAGCGGTAAAGAGGAACAAACCAGTGGGAGCAAACGACAGGAAGCTGCACCCAAGCGGTGGCTTGAACGTGGTGAACGGGTGGATGGCAGTAGCGCCGGCCAGCCCATGTAGATCAATAATAGACACAAGACCTGGCTCCTTTGAGACAGCCTGTCCCGATACACCGTAGGTCGGCGGAAACTGCGAGGTGTCGGATCGTCCCGGATATGGCGGACCCCACGGAGGTGAGCCTACGTTCGACTGTCGAGCAGTAGTCTGCTGTCCAGTCTTCCAGTAATTGTTCCACAGTTGCATGCCTTGTTTCCCAACCCAGCGCGCTCCTTGGATGAACTCCTGTGTCGTCTCCCTCATAATCCTATTCACAACCCCGTCGGATATCGGCTGGTCAATCTCTGCGCTCTCGTTAGGTAGCACTGGGGAGGTGACCGTCGTCAATCCTGCAGCTTTTCCCTCTACTGGTACTGGGATACAAGCGTTCAGCGCGATCTGCGAGGAAGCAGCTGGGGGGCAGTATGCCAACCATCGGCCACTCATGGAAAGAATCGGCATTTGCAATCGCTTTCGTGGGGCTAACGGACTGGATATGCCTTCATCTTCTGGTGTCGAGTCAGTCTTGAGAGGCTGTTGCAGGCTAGTCCATAGCTTCCCGACACACACGAAGCGATAGCCAGGATCTTGGTCGTGTCTCAACTGTCGGTAAATCCAGCATTCGCCCGTCGCTCCCGAGACGACGATCACGTTCCCGTCCTCGGCACGGACCTGAAAGGCGCCTGTCGGCGGAGGACTCCGAAATACCGGGCTCGTCACCGAAGTCTTGATAGGAATTTTCGGGGCTTGTATTAGTACGTCAATCAGTCTGTTTGTCGCCAGAGAGTACACCTCTACCGAAGTCTGATAGGCTTCGATGATCGGCATACTCTTACCAACATTTGGCGGGCGCTGACTGGCATCTGATGACGGTGTGTTCCTCCCGTCCAGCGGGGGGCTTGCCGCGTTGTCCAATGCTGGTTCCAGAGTAATGTCAGGCGCATTAAGCGGTGACACCGGGCCATGAACCACTACAGCGACCAGCGGGAAGATGCCAAACGGGTCCGGTGCGTTAACCCAGGGAAGCACTTTCGCGTTATGGACACCGCCTCGTAGTCCCTTGAGAGCAGAAAGGGGCTCTACGCCCCTTTTGTTGACGCTATACACATCCAGGCCACCTTCATACCCTGCAAGAACGACATGATCGCTTGCGGGCGGTTGGGCAATGCTGAGCCTAGGAAGCGTATCAAATCCGAAGTGGTAACCCCGTTCTCCCGCCTTCAGGCCGGTTTTGGGACCCATATCGAAGTCAATATCTGGCGCACCATAGAAGTGAGCTTGAGGTTGATGGGGTAGAGGAGGGTTAGATCCGACTCGGGGCGGTCCAAAATGCGAATGCATCGAACCCCTCCGTACACCGGGGGGAGACGATGCCTGAGAACGGAAGTCGCTTGCGGGATAGTGGTCCATCTGAAAACTGAGGGGTCGTCGGACACCAGCCGGGGGCGAAGCAGAGTACATGTTATTGCCAGCATAATGCCGCTGCTGCTGTTGATGGGCGGCCCAGGCATACGACAAGCCTCGTGGGTCCTCGTATGAAGACGGCTGAGTAGGCGGCGAGTCGCCCATGATGCTAATCAGATTAGAAGGGGAGCCTGCAAGAGGTCCCATCGCTCTTCCCCAGTCGGCGGGACTTGGGGCCGTACTTGCCGAGACCGACGTCGCCGACGCTGCATCTAGATAGGGCGAGGCAACAGGCTGGCCAGCAGTTGGAATCGAGGCAGGCATGGCAGGCTTCAGCTCCGGCGACTGTGGCCAAAGTGACTCGACCGGCGCAACAGCGCCCTTACTGACGACATTGCCGTCCCTAGAAAACAGCAAATGTCAAATTGAGGAGGCCAGACGGCAAAAGGGGAATTACAAGATCTACAAGCACGGCGCTGGACGAAGAATTATCGATATATCAACCTACGTGAACTTTGCCCCGTGTTTCGTCACCGCGGCGACCACACCACCACTATCCTTGACATTCTTATCCTTCTTCTTGGAGCCTGGAGATTTACTCCCAGTAAGCTTTTGCTTTCCTTGCAGTCCGGCTTTCTTCGGTATAGAGGAGTCCGACGGCGGGGATGACTCATGGGTGGACGAACCGGGCATAGAGTGGTGGTACTAATAGAGGCCGGGGCAGTTTCCTGCACACCAGCAGAAGAGCCCTGTCACGGAGCTCGAGTCTTGTTGCTGTCCGTCACTCACAACACCAGGCAGTATGGACGGCGCACGGGAATCTAACACGAAATCTATTATGGTATCGTTTATCGGTTTATGAGGTCGCTGGGCGGTCGCAGAGTTGTTTGCTAATGACAGACGGGAATGACGAACCACGGTGTGCGCACGCGTGTCGAAGGGCGGGCACGTTGGCGGGGAACAAAGATGGAGTTATGCGGTACAACAAAATGCAGCTATTAGACGGGATCCCGAGAACCCCCAAGACAACCCAATGAAGTTCACACGTATTTGAGTTCTAACAAGAAGATGAAGAGGAAGAAGAGGAAGAAGAAGAGAAATAAAGTGCAGGCTATTTCACATGAGATATGCAGGTTTGAGGATCACGATAGAAGTCAAGGACGAAGAAGGAGAAGGGTGTAGTAGGCTCAATATGACAAGAGCTGTCTGTTGTCGACATCGGGGGGTTACCTGTTCACAGTGTCACACAGACACACAAGGATGACAGCGGGGCAGTAGGTACATGTAGTCCGTAGGGTAGGTACCTTATTACTCCCATATCTAAGGAAATCTCCTGCTGTACTGCTGTACTGTACATCCAGTCTCTCTCCAAGCTGGGTCATGTAGCTGTTTTGTGCATGAGATTAGGCATAATGGCCACTGGACACTTGCGCCAGAGCCCACCAGGGCAGGTCAGGCCAAGTCCGCTTCTGGTATTGACCAGGGGTTTCTTGAGCTCAAGGGGGGCTGGTATCGTACTGTACCTCTCCCAAGTGCTTTGGTAGGTACCAGGTGTCCATGACCCCCATATACCTGCCACCTACCTAATGTACAGCCTACTGTTGCCCTAGGCACATGTAGTGATGCGAGGAAGGAGAATGCTGAAGGGTGCAGTAGGTAGACTAGTATTTAGGAAGAAAGGGGCAACTCTCCGTATTGTCATGTATGATGTACCCGTCTACTAGCTGAAAGTAAGCCAACCTTGCGGTCGTGATGTGAGGACCGTGGGAAAGCAGAGGGTGGCATGTGGGTGTTGGTAGGATGCACTTGGGTGAGCTGAGATAGGTGGATAAGTACTGCTGTACGGAGTAGATAGCCCTTGGCGTTTCAATTAACCTCACTTGCCAAGTTCGCTGGGACGTGGGAGCCTGCTGACCTCCTCAGCTGCTCTGTTTGATTCAACCCCTATAAGAGCGACCCAGATACTTCTCCCCAGAGCTCCCACAAGACGGCATTTCGGGACGTCCTCTGGCTGTTTGAGGCGTTGATATGTCATATAACACCATTGCCATCACCAATATCCTTAAAGGTACACTACGCCGTTGCTTTCTCCCCACGCAGCTCTGGCGATCCGGGATAGGCAGGTACGAGACACGGTACTGCTGCACAGTACACATACAACATGATTCCCATGGGAGAGGATGGAGCCGGGCAATCGGCAATCGTCACGCTATCTTTCCGACCCATTGCAATATGCAAGGGCCCCGCCTAATCAGAGGGATAAGTGACATTGAGGAGGGGCAGATGTTGTACCGCTGGCTGTACGACTGCACTTGGGGTTTCCCACTTGGAGTTCGATTAGGTATGGAGGGGTAAAGGCTACCTTAATAAAGCGCATTTATCATGACTGAGATAAACACCGAACTTGCCGAGGTCGCTGCTAAGTATAACTGTGAACACAAGTCATCCTTTACCTTGGGTAGGTAAGGACCTGTCAGTGTTCTAGAACCGGTACCGGATTCATGTGAAACATGCAAATCAGGTTGGTTAAGGTAAAGTGAAGAACAAGGCCTGCTTCCTCGATCAAGCCACTACTAACCTGCCGGCCTTGGAACTCCAGTGCATCATTCAACTTTGTTGTACTACTGTACATCCAAGGGTTACATGTATTTAAGAAGAGCATAATGGAAGCCACCATATCTGCCAAAGCAACTATGATTACCTAGACTATCTACACAGCAATTTGCTCTATTCGCGAAGCCCTTGCTGCTTTCCTGCATCACGGAGCGATTCTCTATGTGCTAATAATAATAATCCAACACTGAGAATCCACGCCGGGTGACCAATGACTGATCATCTCCTACCTATGATATGCAACAGACCGACTAACATGATCAATTTGCCCACCAGTCCCATGTTCCGGATGACTAACCTAGCCGTAGATCTATTCGCTCTGACAACCTCCTTTTTGGTATGATTCATCACGTTTCTTTCGCTTTCCGGACTTTTGAAACCCAGGAGGAACCTCTTTTTGTTGTTCAGCTTGGTAGGCGACAAGACAAGAGAGACACGAGGCATTGAAGTTAGGTAGGCTGGTAGGTTGTCACTTTGGCAGTGTATAGAGTTAAACCCACATTCAGCCAAAAGCATATCGTTTTTGTTTCTTCTTTCATACCAACCGCACCCCATGACAAGAGCACGTGGCAGTACTAGTCTAACTTAAATGACTGATGACTCTCTCGAAATCTACAAGACAAGCTTCGATTTTCCAAGCGAGAAGGGACAAATGACAGCACAAGTCACCTGATATTCTTGTCCCACACCCCCTGACCGTCTATTTCAACCAACTACTCGCTGTTGCTCTTACGGACTTATACAGAGTTAACCACATTGAACATCACGATGTTCTGGTTCTCCTCGTGGAAGCTTTGCTTTGTCTTTCCACATAGAGAGGGTTCCTACATCTACTCAATAATATTGCTGTTACACCTACACTCGACCACTATAAATTGACTGATTTGTCGCCTGTTGTTGTCATGTGGTGAATTTCACCACAACCTCCCTTCAATCTGTCCCACTGAATAACTAAACTAAACCATCTTATTCATTCTCCCGTCGCATCGTGGGTTCTTGGTAGGTTAGCTGTGTTGTAGGTTAGGTAGGTAACCCCAAATCAGCAGTTGGTCAATAGGTAGTAGTAGAAGACATGTGAAGGTAAATTGAAGGAAAAAGAAACCAAAAACTGGCAAAAGTATCTGTGCCTTGCTCAAAGCCACACCTGATAAAACTCATACTTCCACGTTCCGGCACCAGCGCTATCACCGGCATCCGTAATAAACCTGACAACAGCACGCGCAGCCCATCGCACAGTTCTCTTTCCACCGCCACCACCACCTTCCGACTCCCCCATCTCGAGATCGACTGAGCCGTTCAACATATATTCGACTCTTTCCTCCTCCTCATCTTCTTCTTCTTCACAGCCGCTGGTCATGTCGTCCCTGGCATTGTTTGCTGGTCTGGAGAAGGCTGCAGGGAAGAAGATTTTGTCGACCTTGTGTTTACGTCTTTTGACTGTGTATTTTTTTTTATTTGGGATGCATTAGTCCTTTACATATCTCAGAGGGAGGGAGGGATAGCGAGCGGCAGAGAAACTTTCCAATTTTGAAACATGTGTACAAGTTATAAGTGAGAGGAAGAGAAAAGCAGACCAACTCACCAGTCTCCCACATACCCTTCCTCAACTCCCGAATCTCTACACCGCACCATCATGGCGTTAGCTATATATTATATATATATAAGAAAGACGAACCGCCTCCTTTCCATCTATTCAACTCGTTTCTCCTCCACAGCCCCCAATCGAAATCTTCCCAAGAGTACGGGCGACAGAGAAATGGGCAAGGGGGAGAAACGAACCATCCAAGCCCTTAGCACCCTTCGCACACATCCACAGCGTAGCATCCTCCGCGAAACAAGCAACCCACTCCCCGTCCCTGGAAGCGTCGTCCGAGACGGCGTAGAAGTCCTCGATGAACCTCTTGACCTCCTCGCCTGCCTTTTCCGCTGCTGTCTTCTTGTTGGGCATAATTCGCATTTGGCATTTGCGCTGCTCTCGCTAGCGTGGAACCAGCGGGAGTAGTGAGGAGGATAGAAGACAGAGAAAGACAGGTTGTGAGCGACTGCAACGTGAAGTTGGTGCTCGTGAGATTCTGTCTCTCTGCGGATTGCTATTGATGCAGGTCGAGGTTGGTACTTAGGTAATTGAGTAAGGACCCAAAGTAGTCCCATGCATTGAGCACGCGTGATGTGGGCAAGATATAATAAGAGTAACAAATCCGCAAGCCCTCAAAAGCCTGGATATACCCTTCAGGCTACACAACATAGAGTGGCTTGTATGCCATGTTTGGGGGAGGAACCGGGGTTGCGGGTCACCGAAGACTTCCCTAGGTTGGGACTTCATTGCCCGCCTCGAACCAAGATCACAAGTTTAACAAGCACACCAGTCAAGGGCAGAAGATAGGTAAGCAGTCTAAGGTCTATAAAATAAGAGCAATCACCTAATTATCGTCAAGGAACGCAGGTCGCGATTATTTCCTAGTGCAAATGATCAATGACGGGCAACAAGCCAACCAGCAGCTCTATAGTAAAAGCATTGAGAGAGGATCGCGAAAAGACTGCCTGATCCTCCATATAACTAACAAACATCGCTTGCCAATTGCTCCCCCCACGGCTTCAGGAATGAACATAACCCATACACAAAAGTTCGACATACCGAGAGGAAAGAAGCCTAAAATGGAGAGGCGTAGCAGAGGAAGCCCAGTAGTCACTGGAGGCCCTTAAACTTCGATGATACCCTCTTTACCTGTTCCATACTCCGGAAACGCCGGGCATGGTATCGTTTGTGAATGTACCCACCGTAATAATAAACTCCTTTCATAACCCTCTCGAAAGAATAATAAAACGCGGTCGAAAGAAATCTCTGGTCTGGCAGGCAACTTTCAAACTATAATATTGCCGACTCTCACATCTTGACACCACGTGATGTGACTTCGCCTCGTTCTCCAATGTTGAGCGTTTTTCGGCACTGGGGACAATACCACTTCGTAGTTCGGGCTGGTATTTCCGTCAACCCTACGCACTCAAGGTGAAACCACTCTTTCTCACAGTTCTATTCAAGCGCAGTTAGTATTGATCGATAGATAAGCCGGTAAGCAAGAGGAACGAAGGTACTCTCAGACTCACGTCGATATTGTCGCACTGGATCATGGTTCCGAAACTGACTCTGTTACAACGACAGTACCTGGGCTCGTCCGGATCAATAATGTTTCCATCGTCATCAACCTCGACCTCAACTTCGGGCTCTGGATGCTGATTTGCACCCTTATCCTTCTTGGCGTTGCCTCGAGCTTTCTTGCGCGGTGCAATCTTGCGCGTTCCTACAGCGCTAGTCCCGCCAGAGTTCGTGGTCACTATACCAGGAGCAGGGCGCTTCGCACGCTTGCTCGGTTGGCGAACTTCGGGGGCAGGTGTGTTACGCGCTGTGCTCGTACGCCGAGCTCGATCGGAAGCGAGGCTAGGAGGAGGCTCCTGGCTCGCAGCCTTTCCTCTTGAAGCCGGCCGCCGCGACGAGGCCGGTTGCGGCGGCTGAGGCTGGGGCTGCTGGTGGGGCTGCGGTAATATCGACTCGATAACGGGGCCCGTGACCGGCGTGATGCTACGGGAGCTGCGTGTCTGCTTCGTATTGGCTGCAGACGGCTGCATAGTCTGCCGGGTCTCTCGTCTCGGGAGGTCCTTAACTGGTGGGAGAATGGGGGTCGTGGATGTCTTGACCGGAACCGGCACTGGAGTCTCTGCAGGAGGTTTCGTGGGCACTGTTGTGGTAGTGGTCGTGGATGGTACTGGGCTCGTCTGTCCTGAAGAAGCAGGAGTCCTTGCAGCTACTATAGAGGACTCCGGGAGGGTAATGGGAACCGGAACCGGCACAGGGGTCTTCGAGGTCAAGGTCCGGCTGAGCTGTGGGACCGGCACTGGTGTCTCGACTGCCATAGTTGGCGCCGAAGGAACAGTAGGCTGCGGCGGTGCCGATGGGAGTCGCGGTGCAATCTGCGGCGGCGGAACAGGGGTTTCGGTCTTGGTACGCTTGACCTGTGGCTTCTCAGGCTGTCCGGGCGCTGTAGCAGGCGTTTGGCTTGAAGCTTGGCTCTCCGCACCCTGGGGCTTCTCCGGAACTGGTGTCGTAGACATTGACTCGCGCTTTCGCTTTTTCATTTTGCCTTTGCCCGACGATTTCCCTGACTCTTGGGCCTTATCTTGCGTGCTGCCTGCCACCGAAGGGGACGGCTCATGTGTCATAAACATCCGAGCTGCTTCCGCCATCTTTCGAGCAGACTCCTCTGCTTCCTCGGCAGCCATTCGAGCTAGTGTCTCGCGCTTCAGTTTTTTGGCTTCGTTAAGCTTCATCCCGCGATTACTCAGCTGGACCTCATCAGCGGTCAATGCATCCGCACTGATAGCTCCTTCAGGAGGATGTTGAGCGCCGGATTCGGAATCCACAACAGGGGCTGGTAGATTCGGTTCAAATGGCTTTCCTTCCTCTTCCGCCTTCTTTTGAGCTTCTTTGAAAGCCTCCACTCCGCGGCCCAAGTTCTTCAACTCACGGGCTATCATAGTGTCACTGGGGATCCACTGGGCATTCTTCTTCATCCGCTTCCGCAACTTCGCGAGCTCATATTGGGTCAGTTGAAGCCATGGAGCATCTGTGCTGCCTGGGACGGCGTTGTCAGGCGGCGGCTGGAGGTTTGCCAGTGCAGTACTAGTAGACACCAGCGACGGGCCAGTCTCTCGCGGAGGCAACCGTTGAGTCCGGGGTTGCTTCGGTGGTTTCGGCTGCTTAGGAGGCTTGGCTTGCCTCACGAGCTTTATTCGGGGGAGTTCAGCAGCCGTCCGTCTCTGGGGTGATACCGCGATCTCTTCCCCGGAACTGTCCTCACTGGAGTCACTGTATATATTCAAGTCGATTTCGTGGGGGCCGAGCACCTCCCCGGGAACAATGATCCGCTGTGGTCGCATTTTCTCTCCGTTGCTGTCGAGACGGAGGGTAATCTTAGGGCCACGAACCATCTGTGGCGACTTTGGTAGGGTAGGGCTCTTTGGTCCTTGCTCCTCCATTGTGGGGAAGTTGTCCCGCATGGTTTGGAGCTTGGCAAGGATGAATTTGGCTCTATTATAATGTCTGCCGACAATCTCCTGCATGCGAGAGGCCTCGGCGAGGGCATAGGCACGGGAGCTAAGGGCATAACTGAGATTCTCGGAGACGTCGGCGCGGAGTTTGACAGGGTCTGGACGCTCGTTGGGGGGGAGTGTTGGGAGCTTCCCCCACGTCTTGGTGAGTTCGTGGACAGCTGCAGACGCTTCGAGGTAGTTGCCGTCGAGCTGTCCGATGAGGGTCAGAGAGCGGTGCATGTCGGCCGGCAGGTGCTCGGTAAAGTCGAGGAAGTCAGTCACAGTGGCCTGCGCATCGGGGTCGGCACGCATAGCCAAAGGCTCGAGTTCGTTGTGAGCAGGGTCCATTGATCGTATAGCAATGTTCTTCGGAGATATGTCCCCATCAATCTCCCCGCGCCCGGGGGCGTTTGCTTGCACCACAGAAGCCATCTCTGGCGCACGCAAAGGGAGAGGTCTGCCTACTATAGAGTGATATCATGTCATTATGGAAGAAGCATGAAGCAAACTGAGTAGCAAAGGGTAATTTTTGACCACTGGGTATGGGGCTTGGGCTGACTTGGAGATGCCTGTGGGTTGTCGCGACTTTGTTGGTGTTCACCCGTGTCAAGGAGCGGTTAACTGAATATGTCTTTCAAGAGGGAATGCCTATCCGAGGTAGGTAGTTGTCTATAGAGTCACTGTGGGAATAGCGGGGTTAGAAAGTCGATCCAAGTGCAGTGCACTGTGACTACAGTAACATACGGTAGGCACATCCACTGTTGTACAGTAGCTGTACAGTAGGATACTGTCTATTGAAACGTTAACACTGTACCCTGGGCTTCAGCAATTCAATGTTGGTAAGAAAGATGCCTGCCACCTCTGACGTAAGTTTGGCAAAAGTCATTGGGAGGTTACCCAATCATTAACAAGGACAGATATCATAGTGACTGGGGAATTTTGTCAAATTCCAAGTTTACGTACCTACCCAGTTAGTAGAATTTGTGTCTATCGGACATTATGACTTCAGGTCACATCATCTGCGTAACCGGTGATGTGAAAGTTGAAATCAAAATATTCAGCATACAGCAGTACGTAAGCGCATCATACCTACATAAAGATATGTATTAGAAAAGAAGGAGATTCATGATCAAAGTTGTGTTACGGGATGACACCAGCAGCGGGCTTGAGTGCCGCGTCAGCACCATTCAAATTGACTCACCTATCACGGTTGGTTGGCAATTGGCATAGGAAGCACTTTTAGTAGTGCCCTGCATGAGCCGTAATATTGAAGAATTAATGCCGTGCAAACGTAGTGAAGTTGTTCAGCATAGTGTGGCTACCTAAGGTATGAAGTAGAAGGAATAATACATTCTTTACAGGAGACGGCACCAAAGGCCACCAGCATCTGTGAATAAACATTACTAAAAGGGAGAAATGAAAAAACTAGTATTGAACAAAGTAGATAGCCCTTTTCTCGGGAGAATGATGACCAGCTCACCGGACTAACCTAGAAACTTAGATCAAGGGGCGCTATCTAAGCACACCTCATCCTCAAGAAGCGCCTTTGACGATCAATACGACCATCTTACCCAATAAGCTGTGGCCAAACCGTTGAGATATTCCTTTAGACACCGACCCTGCCTGAGGTTGTTGCTTGAAATGAGCCAGACAAGACGCCAGGCTTTTAAACGTTGCCAACAGCACCGAGAGCCAAGCCGGTGACCGCACTAGCAAAGACCCAAACACTGCTCCAGGCCGCTGCGCCCACCGCCTCGACGCCCGTGATCGTAAGCCATGTCTGCAAGAAGGTGTTGATGCCAGTGACAAACATGACCAACGCCGTGCGCTTCATCGCAACCTTTGTCTGCGAAGACCAGCCGAGGAAGTTCCACTTCACCGTCTCACGCAGGTTTGCCTTGACAGGGTCGAATCTCTCGTTCTCTTCGTCGGCGGGGGTGCGGCCCGTGGCCTCGGAGGGCGTGAATATGAAGGCGCGCGCCGCAAATCCAAGCGCGAGCGTCACAGGCAGGAGGCCGATGTAGTTCGACTCGTGGGCGCGCACCAGCGACGGGATGCCCGCGAAATAGACGACCAGGTAGGTGGGTAGGTATGTTGCATAGGCAAAGAGCAGGGATACGCTATAGATGGTGCCAGCGAGCAGCGTTGTTAGCAGCGCGATGGGTTTGTCGGTCAAGATATCCGCGTTGGGGACGCCGGTGGGGTTCGCGTGGACACTAGCTAGGGGACGTAGCAGACGGAACGGGATGTAGGTGGCCAGGGTCTCGATGACAACGGTGACGAAGAGCGCAGCAGGATGAGTTTCGTAATGCGCATACAGGAGGTAAAGCTTTGCAAAATAGCGGTTAGACTTGGAAGAAGACGCGACAGTGAGACTGCGCAGTACGCGTCTGGGAACATATAGCTTACTGGAGGCCCATGGGACAAAAGATTCAGGGCGGTGATGTCATATCCATCAAATTTACCGTACCATCCAAGTGCAAGTTCAAATCTAAAGTATCAACATGGGTCAGCAGTGCAATACAGCAGTGAGAGAGCTAGCGGACGTGTAGAGCTGCGATCAAGCATAAAGACCGTTGAGACGAGCCATAACACGTACAGTCGCCAACCAGTGATAGCGCCAACCTCAGCCCAAGTCCCCAGGAATCGTGAATGCGCGGCCAAGACGCTTTTCGTAAAGGGCAACGAAACCGAGTATCCAAGCTCGGATATTGTGAAGCTCAGGATGGCAACGAGAAAGAACTGCACTAGCGGAGGTAGCTTTGTCTGGGCTTTGCTCTCTGGGCGGTGCACCGTAGGTTCCTCGATTTTCGAGATGGTGAGGGTAGCCGGCGGTTTCGGTGCATCTTGGGGCACATCGTCACTCTTCGCAACCAGGGTCTTCACAGCAGGTGAGGCTTGCTCCTTCTGTGCCTCAGCCTGAGCTTCCGCTGCCGCCGCTGCCGCAGCTTTATCCTGACGTCTAGTGCGCATTGTTAATGTATGTCTGCGATTGGAATAGAATATGGCCAGTTGAAGCGCAAATGGAGCTTCTAAAGAGAGCGACTATCAGACCTAAGCCAGTAGCTAGAGATAACTGCAGTATGGCTACAAGCAGAAAGAAAAAGTTGTAGACTAGCAGTGTTGCGCCTTGTATAGCTGTCTTTTTTATGTTGTTTTGGTTTGGAAGGAGGTATTGCTAGGTTAAATACTTTATTCACTGCACATAGCGGTAGTAGTTGTGGAAATCCATCTACTGGTAGACTACTTGTACTAACGTAAGTAGGTTCCATAACAGTAGAATTTGGTGGGAGACAGGAGGGGCACTTACCCAGCCTAGGAGGGAGTTTAGCGCCTAAATGAGTCGAGAGCTCAAAATCTAGGTTACATATTGCTGTCCAGCATCCAGGCTTGCCACGCAGCACCAAAACCGCGAGGAAATGCATGATGGATCATGATGGGGTCCAAAGAGATATTCAAGAACCTGTAGTAGGTATCTTCATAAATTTTTGGTATGTTTTCTATGGCTCCCTAGTCTGTCCTTGAACTCTTCGACCCTCTCTGTGTGTCTTCCTCTAGGTACAACAGTATTAATAGTGTTTGTTCCGAGCTACATAATCCATGTGGCCCCAATCTCTCATCTCCTCCTCACAAGTGACGTGATGTCGATTCTGTAAGTCTGGATCTGCCCTCTCTATTTCATACATAACAGATCTTCGCTTTGCGCCCCACCGTTCATCGTCCAATTCGGTTGAGGGTGTCTTCATAACACTTCCTCAAAAAGGTTGCCCAGGACTCCATCTTTCTCGCCCGCTTCTGCTTCTCTTCCTTCTCTGTGTCCTGCGGTGTTCTGTTCGGGCTGATTGTTCATCCCTACTCGAACAAGTGATATCTGCTGCCAGCTGAAAGAGCTGGCAGTATACGCTCCGTTAGTTGCACATGCTTTGCTTCAACCTTCAACGTAAGTGCCAACAAGCTTTTATACCTACCACTTGCAGTGTTTTTGCATCGCCTGTCACATCCGATCACCTGCATCCAAAATTGCAAACGGGTAGGTCCAGCTCCCTGTCACCCCACAAATGCCACCCAAAGTTCATCTTGTATCTTTTACTGTACACATTACCTACAAAAAGGTGCCTTTTAGTGATACACTCCTGTGCCATTGCCTTGTTCCAACATTAGACGACCTCCAGTTCATGGCATCCCGGCAAGCCCGGTGTCCGCTCGACGCTCCTTCCGAACCTCACTTTAACCTCATGGCGGTCACTTCCAGTCATTACAACCGAAGGCCACCACTCTTCGGTGCTAAGGTCTCGGGGACGGAGTGAACAGCCCAAAGCCCGCCCCATTTACAGGATCAATATACGCGTTTTGTGGTACAAAAGAAACATCAACCCATACGTCGTTTCGCGTTATAGGGACAAGACCCCTGGTCCAAGGAGGTAAATTGCTCATTCCTCCAGGCGCCCAAACATCATCTCGTCATCTTCCTCGCTGCTCCGCGCCCTAGCTCGTCTTTCCTCCTCTTCTTCGTCGGCTAAGCTATCTTCACTTTCTTCCATCTTCACGTCGATCGTACGGCCGCCGCGTGTTTCGCCACGTGTAAAACTCTCCGGCATCTGATGCAACGGATAGCTGTTGATGAAGCTGTGGGGAGCCAGTCCCGCCTGATCCAAGTACTGGGCAGGCAGCGGAGGGACTGGAGGGGCGTCTTCGGGAAGGCGCGCATCTCGATTTCCCTGATTGCTACCAAAGCTGCAGCTGAGCAACTCTACCGCGGCGGCCAGGTCGCGGTCTTCTTGACCAGTGTTACCCATCCCGGAGGACGGCGGACGGCGGTAGTCCGAGCTGCTGTGGCGGTTATGGCTGAGCACGCTCCTGTGAGGCACGCTGCCAGGGAAAAAGGAGCCCGATCCAGACTGATAGGATTGATAAGACCTGGAGAGATTGCTCCCGCTACTGAAACGGTTCACTGCGTCACGATAGGCTAGTGAACTGCTAGCAGCGAATCCTTCCTGAGGCGGTGGCGTAGTATCGACAGAACTGCGTCCATCCAGGTGTTCCGAATAACCGGAAGCGGGCGGGGACGCAGATTCCGCTTCGCTGACGCATTCCTTGGTGGAGTCCGGTGGCGTGGTCGGCTCTGTATGGTTCATCGCTACGAGAACAGAGGCAGCCTCGAGCAACTGCACCTGTTGGTGCTTGGATATGAGGAGCTTCGAAGTATAAGACCATTCGGGCGTGTGTTCCCACCTGGCAAGTAAATTCGTCAACGCAGGGTTCACGCATGTACAAGAGGGTTGGGTTGTGCGCAGACCAGTCCTTGGCCTCTCGGAACGGAGACATCATCCAGCGGCCAGGCCAGTGGGCAGTGAAAGGGCAGTGGGTAAGAAAATGGGCACAAACAAATGCTTAGTCAAGCAACTGCTATGCTTGTATCCTTTGCCACATTTATCACAGCGGAGCTCGACGCGGTTGCTCTTCCTGCCCTCTTTGGTGAGAGGTTGGCCATCGCTGGCGCGCCGGATCCGTGCGTTCTGGAGGCCACCTTCCACCTCATCTGCAGACATGTCATTCGAGTCATCGTCGATGGCACTTTCCTGCCCTCCCGACTTCTGTGGCATTCCAAAACGGTTCGGCGGTAAGCTGGCGATTGGCGAAGGTAGGCTTCCGGCAATGGCGGCACGGGCAACGGCCGACTTGGACATGGAGATGGTGCTGCGACGACCGTGGACGGCAATGGGTAGGGAGGCGACCCTGTCGCCCCCTTCCTGGAGGGCGGCTACCACAGCAGCTGCATTCGCGGTCGGGTTGGTTATACTCTTCCGGCGGGTCACGCGGTGTGTCGGGTTATGGGATCCGGACAAAGCGGGTAGGGAGTGGGAATTATTGCGTGAGTGGTAGGCAGGTCGTCCGGACGATAGGCCCGACATGGTGCCTGAGGAGACGGACTGGCGGTGTTGCGTCAATGGCCTCGTTGCCGTCTGGATTTCCTGCGCAGTTCGCAACGACAAGGATCAGCAATGACACGGTCGTCTGGAAGTTTGGGCTTAAAGCAGCTAGCCCAGCAGGCCTGCGTGGTGGTGCAGGTTGGTTACCTTGGAAGAGGCCATTGCCGAGCACTTGAATTCAACCCCAGCAGAAACAAGCAACAGATAGATAGATAGATAGATGTAGCCTATGTTCCTCTCAGTTGATTGTTTGCATTTATTTCGGCCAGAACGAGAAGGGATGCAAGGGAGAGAAGCAAAGGCGAAGCTTGAGAGCAGGAAATATGCTGGTAGATAGTGGTCGGTTGGATGGGCGGTTGTGGTGGAGGACAAGGAACAAGGATTATGTGGTGTGAGTAGAAAGGGAGTGGGTAGGTGGACATTTACCAGGTGGTAGGACTGGCCCAGTCTGGTGACTGGAAACAAAAATTATTTTTATTCGCAGAAACCCTTACGAGGAATTACGAAAGACAAAGATGCCTGCTATTGCTAATGACACCGACCCGGGCTCCAAAAGTTAAAAGTCAATCAATCCATTTTAACCAAGCACGAGGACGCCAGATGATAGGAGAGGCGACGGTCGTTCAGGAACCTTGAAATCTGCCAATGTTTTTCCCTGATGCTTACTTTGTACAGCATGTTAGGGTATTGCTCAGCAAGCCCACTTACAGCAGTACCTGCCTGGTGATGAAAGTACACAGTATGAAGGAGTCGTCGGACGTTCCAGGCTCCTTCTACCCCGACATCGTTACAACTTGCAGAGCACCAAGGAAGGACAAAGAACAGCAAGTGCCTTACCAAGTAGTAGGCTACCTATCCTACCTGTGCTGTACGGATGCAGTACGTAAGAGGCACGCTGTACCTCTAGGTAGGAATGATAGAAAAATGGAACATGTGATGTAGGTAGGTACCTACCGAAATATGCAAATGGTAGTAGTAGGACCTCCTACTACGTACCGGAACCGATACTCTGACGCCGATACTCTGAAAGCCTCCCTTACAGACTTTTTACAGCATATGGTTCTAAAGATAGGAGACGAACTTTGAGGACTGTGCCCAGTCTTTCCATCTTCGTGTGCAGCTAGAAGAGCTGGACAATTCGGCCGATGACCGGCCGTTCAGCCTGATCTCACCTTGGATAGGAGCAAGTGTAGTGCCTCACCTCAGCCTACATACCTACTAAAGTTTACCTATGTGCAAGACCTCTTGAAAGGTGGTGTGGCACCGTGGAGCCGAACCATCATCTGAAGAGTGAGCTTGTGTGGTGGCTGTTCCTTGTGACTGTGTTTTTTGCTATTATGGGGCAGCGAGGACGGAACTCTGTTCGCCCCTTTCTAATTTCGAAACTGCTATCATTGCTGCCTTCACCATATTCTGTACGGAGCAGGTAACAGGTAACGTTAGTACCTACTAGTAGTAATACAAGAAAGGCCAGGAGTTTGTCGTTCCTGTTACTTGCTGTTTATCTATGTGCCGGCATGTTGGTTGACCTTTGAAGAAAGCCCTTTCCTTTCTTTGTGGCATTCGACCCTCGAGTTTGATAATTCATCTAGATTCTACACCCATTGGTGGAAGCACCTGCCGGAAGTGGCCTGTTCCATCGGTTTTGGTTCTTAGACAAAATATTTCCAGTATCCCACGGGTACACTGTCTCTAGATAATGAACATGTGGCACTTACCTAGTGTTTATAGTGTACAAAATTCTAGGTTATAGAAAATACCTTAACTTGTATGTGCAGTACCTAGTCTGCATTACCTGCACAATGTTTACTTATAGTTATCTGTTAGGCCAGAATTCTCTCCGTCTCCCTTTAGCCTATACGGGCATAAAATCTTTACAGTTAACTCTTTTACAAATCACAGCAGAATTGCAATTAGGTTCATACCTACACGTAGGTGTGTACGTATTTATACAAGCCATACCAGATACACATCCCCCTATGATAAATTGCTGTCATTTGTACCCATAACCACTCTTGTATGAGGTATATACTGTTCTTGAATTCCGAACACTTCTCCTGAAAAAAACATTGAGGCCAAGACGTGCATGTGTTAGCACCTTGGTTGATCGTGGCTGAGCTTCCCTGTCATGCATACTTCTATTTATCGGGCTAGACTCGTGAACCGACACAGTACCTAGGTAGGTTACATTCATCCATTTGGGTTCATTACTATTATGACATTCAAGTTACTACCGACCTTCGATTTTGGGCCATAAGACTATCCCTATCTAGATGTGTCTCCATGGCCCCAATCTCCCAGTTTGGAAGCACTATGGCACTCTGCTATCCAGCTGCTGCATCGGACACCACATCTATTTGGTTGTCATTTTGTTATTCGAGGTGTAGCGGCTCTTATTACCAAAGATCGCCGTTGATACCCGTCTGGGGCACAACCCAAGCCAAGTACCGTACCTTGTACCGGTATATAGGCGGCGGCCGAATACTCGCATTGGTGTCGACCCCGCTGGTGCAGGTACTGTTTCTGGATCTTGGCTGGCATGCCGTTGTGCGGAGTACGGAGTACTAGTCTTTGCTAACTTGAGAATAGAACTCACTTCTAGATACCCACAGCACCCGGTTAGTGTGTCAAGAAGTTTAGAACGTCAATATGGATAGGCACTAGGTTAGGCGTGCTAGGTTAGGGCCACTACGACTCCCCCTCCCAATAATCAATTCATCAGTCTCAGACGCTTCAAGACATAGATAAACCATACCGTCTTGAGGCTTAATTGTGTCGCTGACAACGAACTTCCGGAGCTGGAGGTGTCTCGAACACCCATTTTGAGAAGAGGGAACCCAAAACCGACATATTTATTTTCCAGGTCCAATCCGAGGGTGCAGTTTTATGCGGGTATTGTTACTGTTACTGTCACACCTGCAGCAACCGAGCGCTTTCTTATTGAACTCGTCTTCAACGCCCATCAAAGTACTAATGAGAGCCTGCCGGCCTGCAACATGTGTTGATCGGAGTATCTAGGTGGGATCGGGAATACTGTGCTTCAAAAGTTCTTTGATTTTTGATATATTGGGGGGATCGACACAAAACTGACCCTTTACAATGCTGTGGGCAATTTCTCAATGCTCCTTTGCGTTACATGCATGAGGTAAAAAAAAGTTTAAAGAATGGGGTGCTTGATCCTCGGCTTTACCTACATAGTACATACGCGTGCCGTGCTGTGGACGTAAAACTTAAAAGAATCCTCCACTCAGACAATACAAGTAAGTTGTCTTCCTTATCATGGTACTTCTGTATTCGCTTTATAAAAAAATGAATGATCATGCTTTACCTACCTGGCACTCAGGTCCCTGGATGCCTGGCAAGTAGTCTAGTAGGTAGGTAAGTATGACATAGGCCTTTTTGGTGGTAACCGGCTTTTCAATCGGAGCACCGTCAACTGTTCACTTACACATCACGGCTTCGACTCTTCGAGCCCCATTACACAGGATAAGACAATCTTCCCAAAAAAAATCAGTTTTGTCGCCATCTTGCTTGTCTTTTCTCGTTGGTTTCAAATTTTCTTTCCTCCTCTTGCATGGAAAAAGGACACCTGGTTCCACCAATAGAGCAAATTCCAGACCTAACCGAGAGACCTGGACCCTTACGAGCTTACAACATCAGCTGGGCTGTGGGACCTCACACCATCTTTCTTCTCTTGGCTCCCCCTTTGAAGGGTTGTAGACTTGGACCAAGGTCTACCGCCGCATACCTCTAGACCTTTGGTTGATACCGTGGCGAATCATCGCAGCCATCGCAGACCACAACGCTCCAACCCCGCTTCCCCTAAACTCTACTATTTAACTGTAGTCTACGGAGTAGTGGAGGGGTATTTTTGTCTCTCCTATTAGAGAGCCCCTTTTTGGATGGGGACGCAGGCCATGCTATTGTACAGCATACTGTATTGTTATCTACAAACTGTGTCAGCTACGAATGTTACTGTGTACACTTAGGGGCGCTTTGCTGTCACTTGTTGCATTCATTGGAGTTACGAAGTAGACACGGTCACACGGTTACGCCTGACACAGCCATACATGTACATAGTTGGTGCATACAGTATGGGAGTCCATACAGTAAAACAGTCTTACTACAGTGTATATACCAAACCTCATACAGGTTTATTACAGTTACCTAGGTACTTTGTACAGTGAAGCATGAGAGATCGACGTTTGTGTCTTCTAGAATCTCAAGATACGGATCACGGCAACGTTGATAACATTCCTAGTGCAGCCATAGCTGTTCCGCTAATCAAGAGAGCCATTGCACGATTTGCATCTAGCCCGCTGATCAGCCTGTCTCACAAAAACCCCGCCATATCGAAGAGTGCGGGAAGAGTATAATAATAAGACGATGATCATGCGACTCCTCAGGCTGGACACTAGACTGAACCACAAAGGTTATGTGGTGTGAGGGGCTGTGTGTCCCTCGATTCAAAGGGTTCGATGAGTGAAGGATACGGAAACAATACTTCAGGGAAATATATTTTTTCTGGATGAAAAAAAAAAGACAGTTTGATCGGCACATGATCAACTGCAAGATTGTCCGGGTATCACAACGTGCAGGGCTGTTCGTCAGCATGTCAGTGGGGATCCTGACACTTGCAACACCTTTTCGAGAATGCAATTACTACCTCTTTGTACAACCAAACAGCATAAGCCAACTTTGCATATAAATCCAAGCCACTCCTCAGCCGCTCTGCCGAGAGACTCCCGGATACAGTCTGCCTGGCACCTGGCTCCTGGCTTCTCCGCGTTACTATTGGAAATACTACGGATGTGTTCATCCACCTGGTGCTACGAACGACAAACCATATCCCCAAATTCCAAAAGGTTGGGTTTACCACTAAATAGATCAGCTCGAGTGGCTGACATGGTCAGTGGTCACACATTCAGCCCTAAGCATTCTGTAGCGCTCAGTCATTCCCGAGGATCTGGACGCTGGATGCTTGATATTCTTTTTTCCCCTCCAAGTTCTTCGTACTCGCTGTCGTAAGATCACGGGGCGATTTGCTCATGCAGGTACGGTACTACTCAATGCAGGACCAAGCACATCCTTGGGTTCCTAGGTGGGCAGGCAGCGTATAAAATGAGTTCCGGAGCAACCAAATTCGGCCGATAGGAAATCGCTTTGCGGATGTTGGAATGCTCATAGTGACAGGGCAGTGCGGTACTCAATGTGGTAGGCTGTCATGCCACATTATTGATCAAGCTTGGTGTTCAAATTTCAAGCCACTGGGGCAAGCTGATGATGGCCCCGCATTCTTCTTGGGATATGTTTTATCATTCAGGTCTTTTGTAAATTGTGTCCCAAGAATGTGTCCCTAATTAACCGCTCTTGCCGCCCTCGACCTTGCACGATCTATCTTTCCTCATCCGCCTGCCTGTCATACCTTGTTCATACTTATGTGTACATTGCTGTCCAGGATTCCTGCTGAATGAACGAATTCGGGAATACCCCCGAGCTACGGGCTTTAGATACCCGCTTCTTGGATGGGAACGAGTGGGCCACGCTCAAAAGGGTGCCCCTCCTGGCACGCCATGACGTCGACGCTGATCCTTCCACAACGGTGCAAGTACTGTAATCGTATGCCAAGGTGTATTTGTCTTTCGAGGTAAGCATCTCTTTTAGCTGCCTGCGCGTTGCTTTCTTCGAGGCGTGCCGAGAGGTTCCCCTTACCAAAGCCCTATTCACTCTTCAGTCAGGATGTATCTACGGAATACAGCAGGTAGGGAATGTGAGTGAAGAAAGCCCCGACCATGATGGCGAAGTATCTGCGTATTCTAATCACAAAACCAAACAACCCCTGTATTCCTTTTCTTCACTACCAATAAATACAAAAACCATGTTTTGTATACTGCATACAGTTCTTTCCATCTAGCCTACCGTGCTTCATTACGTTGAGGTGTGTTGATGCATTTGCTCGACTTCGAGCTCTCCGAAATCGTTAGTGGTCGAGCTTCGAGTCGGGATGTGTCTGTAGCTGCTCCGTAGGTGATGATCGCAATCCAGCAAGCGTTATATCATCCAGCTCCTCACGGCATTGCGGGCATCTCATATCACCATTTGGCTGTCTGTTGTAGTCTGTCCCCGGTTGTTGCCGACCTATAAAAAAATGTTCATTTCCACATGGACTTGTTATGGCGGGCCTTACGGGCTCGTATCTTACGGGACCAGTTCGGCTAAGTTCTTAATCGAGGACCGATAGTAGATAAATTGAGGCAAAACGTCCCCGGTGTTCGTTCCTTGGGACAAGACCATCAATTAAGCCACTTGGGCGTGACGGTGTAGACAACTTCATACATAAGTCAACTCTTCTGGTAGTGTCAGAACTGGAGCTATGCCTGGCAATGCATCACACACCCACATAAAGTCGTTATGAGCACGTGCTACTTCGAATTGTATGTCCTTTGTCTCCATGTGCCGTTTATGAGATGATCAACATAGAGATCGTCCCAACTTCGGGATAAAATACAAGATATAAATAGAAAACCGGTACTGTACATGCTGCAAAAGATACAGTTTACTAACATAATACTTGACCGCCGGTCTCACCATTGCCCAGATCTGCAAAATACACAGTAGTACCATAGTACAACAGATCATAACTGCCACAATTGGCAGAATTAGAAAAGTATAATCTCCAGGGTAGGACCTACCGCCCATTAGCAGTTTTACAAGTACTCATCACAAGTCACATGCATTTTCTTTTTTTTTCATGTTACAGAAGGCAGCCAGGCAACAAGAGGATGCATCTCCTCGATCGTTTTTTAGTTGAGTCGGTTAGGTTTCTCCCAAATCATTGCTTGGGATGCATACTTTTTCCCAAATCAGCCCAGGTTCATCCTTCCACGGTTTTGCAGATGGTGCACCCGCTGTTGTCTCTACCGACATATCTAGGTTAACTTAAGGCCAACGCGGGGTTATTAGTCTCGATACCGCCAAGGTGTTTATCTGAGATCTCTTTGTCTTGACTTACGACATAGGGGCACCTTATCTATTTACACTACCTGTTTTTTTTTCATCGGCCAAAGAGTTCGAGGCTCAAGCAGGAGAGTGTAGATTCAATACACTACGCCTGCGTAAGCTGTTTATTTCTTGTTATCTCTAAGGAAAACGCGAGAAGAGGAGAGGTAACCGAATCCTGCTCACAACACAACGAAGTGCCGAGGGAAAAGGTACATCCACATCGCGTAGAGAGATAAAGTTCATTTATCTATCGAAAGAGAAAGAGAGGGAAGTACATACAGGGAAAGGCTCTCAGAGACAGGAAAAAATAAACATGGGCGACGCATATCTGCGTACCGGCCGCGGAGGCGCGGGCAACTTCTACTCACAGAAGGATGTCGAGGACGCTGTGAAAGGCGGGAGAAAGGTTTGTTATTTTCTATCACCATCGTTCTTGTTTATCTTCTCCTCTCACATTGGTCACTCACCTTACCCTATTTCGTTGAACAACGACGCCTTTCTGTGGTATCTTGGAACCTCCTACCTTAACTCCCTCTAGCGTGTTGGTTTTCATGTCATGATACACACTCACCCCCTTCAGGCTGAAGGGCGGTCATATGACACTGGTTGTTTGAATTTCATCTCCCGCAGGGGAGGAGCCCATACTTCTGATCAAGTGAGAAAGTCCAGTTTTGGGCTTGTTGATGTATATCTATTCTTCAAACCGTTTACAACAAGCACATCCCTACTCTACCAGCCTACCTATTCTTGTGCAATATACCCCACGAAAAGTCACGATAAGAAGGGGTTTATAATACAAGCAAAACTAATATGTGACGGGCATGAAAACAAAAAAAACAGGATGACATAGAGGCACAGATCCTCGCCGTGCCCGCAAGGCTCGACGACAACGGCACAACGCCTAGTAGTAGCAGTGGCAACAACACCGCCTCCTCTTCATCCTCATCGACACCACACTCCGCAGTCTACGCCCGCTCAGGCCGTGGCGGCGCAGGAAACTTCGTCCCTGCCTCCTCCACCACTACCTCCACCCCAACCCAAGTCAACCCCCCGCATCCGCAACCGCAGCCGCATAAATCCTCAGGCCGAGGCGGCGCCGGCAACTTCGTGATGACAAACACGAACACGATGTCGGAAGAGGCGCGCAAAGCGGCAGAAGAACAAGACGCGCGGCGCAAAGAGGCCCTGGACGCAGGCCTCGCGAGAGAGATACGGGAGAGCCTGCCCCAGATGCCGGCTAGGACGTACCATCTGCACGGCCCCGGCAGAGGAAGAAGGAAGTCTGAGGGTGAGGAAGAGAGTTAACCTAGATAGTAGTATATACATACTATACTATAGGAGAGGGTAGTAGAGGTGACAAGGGAAGTGAATGTTAAGGTGGAGGTTCAGAGAGGAGAGGCAAGGGGGATAATTGAAAGGAAGGAAGGAGCCTGGAGTATGTATTAAGTAGGATAATAATCGGGGGAGAGAACTCAGAGGCAAAGGAAAGAGACGCGGGAAGCGGAATATTCCTCGTCTCAATAAGTACTCACCGTCTACTACCTCAAGGTTGCCTTATCACATCGTTTCTTACCTGGTTCATGTTGTGTCATAAAGTACTTAAGTGTAGGGAAATAATCCAACGAGATAATGTACCATTCACCATCCAATCTTCCAGCCTGACTCCTAGGCAGTTAACTGCTTTACTACAAAAAAAGCTTTGGCTTCCTAGCTTACCTCGGTCCCATAACCAATTCTCAAGCAGAGGATATTCAGTCAAAGTAGGAAAGAAAGGGAAACAGAGAGTGAGACAGACAGTCGCGTACATATGCTAACATAACTGTCAAAAACACACAAAAAACCAAGAAGGGAATAAATAGTAAGGTCAGACACTTCAGCAAAAGACACGCTGCTCTTCATTGTTTGGTTCAAAATATGAATTTCTGTCCTTTTAGAAGACCCCGAACGCCATGACATGCCGCAAGTTGGTATGATGATAATAAACAACACAGCCGTGCAACTAACACAAGTATATAACAGAACGCCGTGATATTTTGTTCCCCCTCCCTTTGCTTTCCTAGCCTCGTTTCGTTCCATTCATCCGTTCTGTCCCCTTGTAAGAGATGTCCTGACTCCAGCACACGAGAGGAATCCCCCGAGTTTGGCTCGCAAGCCACATAGCAGCCAGTATGTGGTCTGCGTAAAGTAAAGGCGAGGTAAGGCATCGTAAGTTCGGGTCCATGGGTCGGGAAATCCTTTGTGAGTTGGCTTAGTCCGAGTCCACATCCATGCCGTTCTCGTTGTCTGAGACACCCTCGAACTCGACCCCGCCGTCGACGCGCAGCTTCTGGCGCAGCTTCTCCTTGCCCATAACCTTGGCCTTCTCCGTGGGCAGCGTCTCCTCCATCTGGTCGATCTCTTCCGGCGCCAAGCCCTGTTCCAGCAGACGTCTCCGCTCGCTGCCGCGCATCTTGGGAAGCAGGTGGCTCTGGGTCTCCACGAGCTTCCTGTCGGCGGCCAGCTCGCGGGCACGCTTGCCCTCCATTCTCTTCTTGTAATGAACACGTTCTCGCTTGGTTCTGGACGGGGTTAACAAAGCATAGTAAGAAGTAGGGATACTGTCTTGAAGCATACCTGATCTCCTGGATGCGGGCCATGGCCTTCATGGTCTGCTCCCAGAGAGTTCTGTTGTACCGTACGGGGACATTTCTTCTCTGTGCGAACTGGAGGGTAGAGTCGACTGTGGTAACACGCATTAGCTTTGTCTCCGTGAAAAGAAATCTTCACAAGAATGCGTACCAGTCATTTCCTTGCCCGCCGCCTTCCTGTAAGCCTTCGTCCAGCCCAATTTCCGTGGGTTGCGCTTCATCTTGAAGTTCTTATGGCATTTTGATCTAGTATGAGGTTAGTTGAAGATCAGATATCGATCTTTGATATGAAGTCTCGGCAGGACTGCGAAGTGCATGGTCATCTTTGGTGGTTGCGCCAGCTTAGGGTCCCTAGTATAGAGGCACCGAAGCAATGAGGCCTGACTGCCCGACCACGCCTCGCCGGTAACTGGCCCTGGGAGTCCAAGTAGTTACAGTTGTGTGAAAACACAACCTGAAATCTACAAGACATTTGTAGCGACCGCTTGTGGCAGACCAACCACCAAATCGACAAGGCGCCACGACCAAGGAAGGGATCATCGGAGGATTCCAAAGGGAGGCAATGCCGTACCTGCAGAATCTAAAAGACTTTCCGTCGTTTCTGACAAACATCATGCCCTTGCCTATAACACCCATCCCATCAGTAACATGTCTTTGTATTGCAAGACGCAAAAGGGGTGCCCTGAAATAGAAATAAAGCTGAAATTCCTACCTGGATACGCAGGCCGCGAGCAGAAGTAACATGTCTCGACCCTAGGATTCGATTCTAGTCAGCGATTGTATTATATACCACACATGATAGAGTATATATTCAGATATCGCGAGTGAATCAAGATCGTGTTCGTAGCTCGGCAGGAAATGGGCTTTCGAATGCGCGGCGTCTCTCTCAACGGCTAAATGGTGACGGTTTGACTCCTATTTCCTCGATGCGTTCGCTTATTGAATCATTCTTCGTAATCCATGCTCAACTGCATGGCCTATTCAGACCAATCCCTTGCAAAGTCTCGAATCGGGCTGTGGTCCAGTTCGCCAGAGCATATCCCGTCGCCATCGTCCGTCTCAACAACTTTGCGCATGACATCCGAACCGATTCCATATTCGCCCTGATTGAGGGAACCCATTCCTTCGAAAGTTTTGCCGTAGGTGGTGTATGTGTATAGTGTAATTGACTGAAGAGGAAAAAGCCATGGTCGCATGCATACCTCATCTTCGCAACTTAAGGCACTTTTCCTGCCCAGGAGTATGTCGATCGGAACGGGGAGGTTATCGAATTCGAGGGTGAAGGCGACAAAGATTAGAATTATACGAAGCCGTCTCCAACCCAAACGTTGTCGGCGGAAACTCGAAACGAGACCCTGGATTTGCAGTGCCGAAGATAAGGCAAAGACGGGCACAGTACCAGAGAGATGGCGGTGGGGTGGACGACAAGGTGAAAGCCTGCTGCCAAAATTTCGAGTCCGATAAAGTTATCGATAAGATCTTTTACGCTAGTAATTGCAAAGTGCCGCTGGCCCGCTGTAGGCCCCAGGTCATATGTGGTGGGTCTTGCCCAAGAATGAACTACGAGTACAGCCAAGACTTTCTTTCGAACTTCTATTGGGACTCTGGGATTCCATATTGCGAAGCGCAGAACAAGGAAAATTGCACCACCTTTGTCTCTAACCTACACCTCAAACCCGGTTTCGACCAACGGAAACCAAGCGCCCGATCCGAAAGCGCTCCCCCCTCAAGACCGAGCGAGTGGACCAAATCTCCCTCTCGTCATATAAATAAATAAAAAATGGCCATCTCCCTCCTAGCCGTAGGCGGCGGCGCGGCCGTGGCCGCCTTCCTGGGTCGCGCCGGCCTGGTGGCATGGCGGCGCTCGCGCGGCGGCGTTGGTGCCATGGGCAAGGCCTACTACAAAGGAGGGTTTGAGCCCAGGATGACCAAGAAGGAGGCCTCGTTGATCCTGTCTCTCAAGTACGTTTATTTCCTTACATCACCACCTTTCTTCTCCACCCCATCCAATCTTTCTCTCTTTTTTCCTCAGTCCGCAAATGTCAACTCGCCAAACGCGATTTACAAACGAGCACAAACATGCACACGCGCAGAGGGAAACAGTCAAGATAGGGACTCTCTCAGCTAACCCCAAACCCAACAGCGAACGATCCATCACAAAAGACAAGATCCGCAAGGCCCACAGGACCCTCATGCTCCTGAACCACCCCGACCGAGGCGGTAGCCCTTATTTGGCGACCAAGGTCAACGAAGCCAAGGAGTTCCTCGAGAAGAACTCGAGCTAATCCTTAATCTTTGCACCTTTTGCCGACAATCGCTTGTCCAATCTCGACTTTGGAATCGATATGAATCCCGAGGAAGAGGCAACTCACTTACATGCTTCGCTTGGATCCCAGCCCAGAATAAAGCCTATTCAGTCCATGGACACAATCTGGGCAGAACCTCGAGACTGGAATCGGGCTCTGTTCAGCTCCAAGTCCGACAGGCCGGAATCGACCCCTTAATCTTAACAAATCTCAAGATCCACCGAGACTACCATGGAGAACTATCCAACTTCACCTCATCCTTCGGAAAGACCGAGGGGCATAATGGGGGGAGCTCACATAAAATATGTAACAGTATCAGTACCTTTATACCACCAGCATTGAACGGAGCGATGGCGTTTTCTTGTTTTTCAGAGGGAGCAGGGGTTATGGATGATGAGTTCCCTTTATCATTCATCGCTACAATGCCGCATTTCGGCTTGGCTGGCTGTATAAATACTTAGTACTTTTGGTGTACGAACAGTAAAATAAACGCATTCTACTCTCAGCGCAGGCCAGCCCTGTTTTCCTCTTTCGCCGTCGACATTTCCGATATTCCATGATGGAAAGAAGGAGAATCAGCAACGCGCTGGGTATTAAGACAGAGGACGTGGTCAATTCCAGCCCCAAGGCAAAGGAAGCCTATTGCCTGCATGAATCGACAAGTCGGGCATAGGCGTTAGACAGCTCTGGCAAAACCTATTCTTGGTGTTGGAAACGCATATTCTCCAGTCATCAAGACCACCATTACCATCGAATGTTCTCAGAGTTGTCTGCTGAAGAAGCAAGGTCAGTAGATCGCTTTGCAATCTCGGCTTGGAAGGATTGTGATCTACCTGAGGGTCGATATGGGAGCTGCATCTCGTCGGCGGCTGGCTTCGATCTCTGCGGCTGGCCGCCGTCGTCCATGTCCCCGTCAGACCATTCGTCAATCCTGGAATCTCGGGTCAACATCGTCTTTCTTGTTGGGGAGGCTTTTGGGAATGAACCCTAGAGCTACATACGCTGGAGTAGACGCATTCTCCTTATCCGGTCCGCCGGCTGCACGCTTCACAGCCATGGCAATCATCGCCTGCAGCGTGTAGGCTGCATCATTTCCGGCATTGTGATAATTGCGACCATGGATGCCGAGTTCGCTGCAGATGCCCGATAGACCACGACCGTTGTTGCTCAGGCTCATGCGTTGGAACATGTCTTTCGTATCGACCTCGTCGACTATCTGGGGCACGCGCCAGTGGTTGTACCCGATCTTCATCAGATACTTCAGGTCCTCGGCAATGGCATGCCCGACGAAGATCACGGACCTTTTATCTTCAGATTCCAGGTCACCAATGATTCGTCCCACAGCCTTGTCGATTTCCTTAATGGAGACAACCTCGGATTTGCTGGGACATGTTAGCTGAGGTTTGCGTGTCGACAGGTCTGGGGCCATGAAGCCTTACCCGAAGTTAAAGGCGTCTGGGCAGCCTTTGACGTATTTGTGATTAATTAAGTTGCGGCGTTCTTGGATTATCAAATGGTGGGTTTCAATCTTTTTGAACCAGGCCTCGCCATTCTTTCCAGGAGGCAGGTTCTCGATGTCCTTTGTGTCCAATATGGCTAGGCCGACCTCAGTAACCAGGCCATGGTTCTTCTCCCACGACTCTACGTCGACGCACACGAACCGCACAGATTCTCTCGTTTTAAAAGGCGCCGGTTTAGTGACATCCCAGATGCTTCTCGGGGCGCCTGGTTGGATGAGCGGCGTGTCAGTCTACTTAGTGCGACTTGGAGTCAAGAAGGGGGGCTGGAGGGAATAGCGAGGACCGGACTTACCGCCATGGGCTAACGACGCATGAGAGATGGCCTGGCGAAGACCAAGATACCGCTGAACGCGTTTGAGCATGCGACTGTAACCTTTCTGTCTCGCAAGCCTCTTCTCCTTCAGCTTCTCCTCGTCCTTTTTTGTGCGCGTCTTCAGCATATTATATATCTTCTCCATCTTTTCGCGGAAAAACTCGCTACTGGCAGATGGGAATCTGCCGAGGTCGGGGGGTTGAAGCACAGATGCCGTTTTCTTGATTGCATCGAGGGTTTCCAAGCTGTTGACCCGGCCCAGGTAGCGAGGACGGGGTGTGTCGAGTTCACCAAAGGAGAGGAAGAACCTCCCCCTTGCACCACCCCCGGGGATGGAGAGGACCTTCTGAAGCCGGCTGTTCACAATACCCAGATATTGCTTGAACTGGGTTGTGGGCACGAGTAGCAGCGGATCTCTAGCCGTCAAAGGATCATGCTGACAGAAGCTGTGATTGTAAGTAAGCATGTTTTCGAGCGGAGCACGAGCTGCCCGAGTACTTCTGTCACGTACAAGTCCCAAACACGCTCCGTGAGCAAGGTATCTCTGAAGAACTGCGCGACCTGTGGACCGTGTTACCAAACGTTTTAATGACAGATGCCTTGGCCGGCCTTTCCATCGCGTACCTCATCCTTGTTTCCTTTACCGACAAAGGTATGCGGATACCTCTGTACTATCTTGAAGGGGACGAAAAAGTCGATCTCCTTTGATTCTTGGCCAAGCTCCAAGCTGAGAGGCTTGAATGGAGTTGCCTCTGATGACTTGGCAGCTCCGTTTTCTCGCGAGCCTGCTATAGCTATAAGACTTGTTAGACGATTATAACGCGCGACGTGCGTGGAAGGCGCTGTATCTAGAAACTTACTATCCGAGGTTGGCGACTCCGTACCCCAGGACATATCGAGTCTGCCATCGCCTCTGGGTGAGCGCCAGTTCGAGCGTGGTGCGGACGACATCATGAAAAACCGCCTGCTCGCAAGGCTCGTTCTATACAACCAAAAATATCAGGGCTGATATCTGGCAAGCGACCTCGTGGTTAGAGTGGCTTCTGTCAACAAGCCACAAAGATGCGTTTCGATATCTGAGCCAAGTAGAGCTGAAGTGAATATCGAGGGCCACAGTGTGGGCGGTTTGGGGCGGATGGTACTAGGTAAGGCGTCTAAGGCGCACGACACGGTATTTGATTGTCACGCTTGCGACCCTGCCGGTTGTTGCGAGTTTGTATGGGAGTGGAGGAGAGGAGAAGTGTGGATTCGCCCGGGCGGTTTGCCATACAATCCGGGGCCCCAGCTCTTGGTCGAGTGCAACGCAAGGAAAACGTGCTGACCACCATCTGGCCCAGCATAAGCTCGGTTAGCAAACTGAACAATGCTCTCTTGTATTGTAGAGCGATGACCACTTCGGCTTTAGTTCTGTCACTGGATCGTGGCCTATTAATGGATCTGCAATACAGTGCAATCTGGTAACCTTGGGCAGGATTGGAATGAAGGGACACAAGAATCCTAGGTTAGGTACCTCCTTCGAAAGGATGGAAGGAACATTCCAGTCATCTCCATGTATAGCTCAAGTACAACATTTTAAGTAGAGCCTGCCCAAGGCATTGCCTGCCTACTACCTTCCCCAGTTTGAATCTGAAAGAACCCCCCCCCCCCCCCCCCCCCTTGATTTTTGCACTTTAGACATGCTTAAGCAAGTTCTAGAGCCTGTGCCTAGAACCTCGGTCGAGACTCTAGCGCTATGGTGTCACCGTTACACAGGTTGGCAGCATTTTCGAAGGGAGCGTTTCAGCGAAATTGGGCATCTCTGCAGGCATGTGGTGCCCTCGAGTCTGCATGCCATCTCGCATTACCTCCCTAGGTTAAGTATCTAGGTTCTACTACTTCCCAACCGGCCAATCTAGAAGTCATATCCATTTTGCTTGGTTTATCGGGGTGGTCGCGCGAGGGATATGTGATACCACACAAAACGATCCAACGAATCTATACCCACCAACGCCCGTAATATCCAGTGCCACCGATTCTCAAAATCAGCGGAAGCTTTTTTCGCCAGTCCCCAGGTCATGTTCGACATGGCAGATAATACAATACAATACACACTCTAGCGAATCGTCTTATTTCTTCAGGAACTATTGAGAAGGAGGTTAGTTGGGAGCACGTTCACATGCCACTGTCTGGGAAACAAGTATTTACCTCAGCGGCCTCTTCCGGTGTCACCTTCGAGTGCTCAGATGTATCATCGGCGATCAAGCCCAGTCTCGTGCGCTTCACCTGCCACCACAGCTCTCTTCGGTCGCCGTTGAACTCGCCTGACAAGAGGCGGGCCTTGAAGTCGGTCATGAAGGAGTTGAATAGGCCCGGGTACTCGTAGTCCACGGCTATTTCTCTCATGACCCCGAGATGCTCGATCACGCGGTCGTACGCTGTGTCTCCAAAGCTATTGGTAACCATTTCGCGGACGATGGTTCCCATCTGCTTGATGGCGTCCTCGACGTCCGCTTCGTTATCCGCACCCTCGACCTTCTGCTTGAATTCGGGGATTGCATTCTCGGCGCTAATTTTCTGTCGCTTGTTTCCCGGTTGGTTGAGGAGAGCGTCAATATCGAGTCCAGATATCGGATTGGGTTTATCGTTCTTATCCCTTCTTCCCTTTGCCTTGGGGGGCACTATTATCATGTTAGCCTGCTCTCGAATTTAGCTTGCGCAAGACCCATCCTTACCCTTCTTTACAATGGCCTTGTCTATGAGATCCTCGAGATCTGACTTGGCCTTCTCTAGCAGGTCCTTGGGAGGGTTCGCGTATTTAAGTAGAATAGGTGGGATTGGAGGCACGGGCTGATTCGGATAAGTGGCCCGGTGCCGGACGACTTGGTTGATACGATGAAGTGGTGGGCTATAGAGATCCTCGACCGGCGCGTACTCTAGCGTCCGGTGTCTTGTACTAGGTTAGATCTGGCCGAGTAGCTCCATGCAGATGTTTAGACTTACCCTTCGTCATCCCTTTCCCATGACGAGATATCCATGGCGTCCACATAGTCGTCCATGGCATCCTGGAGTTCCTTGGATGGGAGATTTCTGTGATTTTCGGTTATAGTGTTTCCCTGAACCGTAATCACCTTGTCAAGCGGCGGGAAAGGGTAGTTCCTGACATCTTCTGCAAACGGAAGAGGCACGTCGTAGAGACATTCGAAATCCGGCTCGATGTTGGGTGCTAACAGGACAAGTATGGGCTCTTTTCCGTCCTTGGTGACAAGACGAGCAACGGCATATGACTCCAACTCGTGAAGCGAGTGAATGAACGACGACAGTTTCAGGGCTGCTGCATCGTTGATCTTTTGGGCTACGGTCATGCCAGCCTCGCCCATGTTGAGAAAGGGCTCATACTATTGGTTACTTAGCAAATATGAGCCACGGCGTGAGAGATCAAGTCCAGTACCTTCTCCTGAGAAACGAAGCCTACGATGCTGAAAGACTTGGTGGTCTCGATTTTGGTGATGTTGAACTCGGATTCGCTGATATGCACGGCAGTTCTTCCGTATTCGTAACCCTTCGCCAGCTCGTCGCGGTCCACGTCCCGTTTTCCGCCGGGAGCCTCTGGATCGTTGACCTTATAGGTACGGGCATCTTTCACTGCAGAAAAGTCCGGTGTTTGCTCAACTCCCTCCATCTCATCGCCGTCACCAGCTCCTGTGGCATTTGGCTGTCCATCCTGGGTCCTGGTGTTCAGTACAACCCTGCTAGCAGGGGGCACGGTCGCCTTGTGCGTCTTGAAATATCGCTCGACATTGATCGCCAACGCATCCTGGTGTTGTTCAGGATCTCCGAGGGTGAGCAGGCCATCGTAAGTCTTATAAGGCTTGGCCGGTTTCACTCGTGGGGTTTCGAGCTCGGAGATGGCCTCAGCCATCGTTCCGTACAGGCCATCACACTTCTCGACCAAGTCTCGCAATATCGCCTCATTCTGCGCTTTGATACTTGACTTGTCCTCCTCTTTGAACCCAAACTCGGCATCGTCAAAATCCACGCCTCTACTGCAACGTTAGCAAGCCGGAGGCTGGGAAATGTATTGTGGTACACGAGAACGCTCACAGCACTGTCAGTTCTATATTCGTCCTCTTGATCTTGTTGGCTATATCATCGATATCGTCGCCATCAATCGGCGCCTCTCCGTCCGTCACGAGTATTATGTTGCGATTGTACTTGAGCTTCTTGGTAAGCTTCTCGATCAGGTCAATAGCCAAGACGACAGCAGAGACGCAGTCCCCGGTATTGGTATTGCTGGGTTTCACCACATCGCGCAGGGCTAAGAGGCTGCTCATACTCATGGGACCAAGCTCTTGCAGGAGTGAAATGTTGTCGTAGCCTTCTTCCTCCAACGGGTGGTTTGTCTCATCTGTTCTGACCCCAATAACACCCACATTCCAAGTCTTTCGAGAAGCTGCAACGGTGGTAGAAATCTTGTCCCAGACGTATCGCATGCTCCAATCGAGGTCTGACTCGACGCGACCATTATGGCAGTCCGCCATGGATGGCCCGAGGTCTATGATATAGACGGTGGCTTCCTTGTCAGCCATTTTTGGTTGATGACCTCAGAGATTACGGGTGCGAAAGTAGGGATAAAATGCAACAAAAGCAGGGAAAAGAACAACAACCGGCCAGTGACCTCAGTGTTTATGTCATATCATGAAGTAGGACGGCCTTTTCATCCGTTGTCTACTCCCTCTGAGATATTGGCTACCATGTGCCTTTACGACTAAGACGAGAGTGCTCCACCTGGACAGCTGCCTGGAACGCGCATCAAGTCATCAAGGTACTGAACACGGATGCTGGCTTGTAGGGACAGCAATCGTGTTATCACGTGATCTTTGCCAAATCCTCCTGTACTGCTGTACTGCACCTGTACAGGCGGCAGCTGTGTTGGGTACTTAGTACCTACTACTACTGGACTAGGATGTACGCTCTTGGCAATTTGAATTACGCTGTACCTGTCTAGGGCCTCTAGGCTTTCCTTGCCACTGTCAGGTCAGACTCACGAATCTCGAAGTGGTGTTATTATCTGGTGCCCAGCACGTCACATGCGCTGTTTCAACTCTCTTTCCATTCTCAACAACCAAAGTGGTACCTGCCGTCAGTGAATTACACCTAACAGCCAGAAAATTCATAGAGAAACTGTTTTTTCTCGTATTGAATAATCGATTCACGAGGGCCAACAACATGCCCGACGGATCTCTGCTGTTCTCACCAGCCCCGTACCATATCTTGTCGTATGCCAACCCCCCCAAGCCCTTTCCATGGACCCCCCACCTCACGCTTTCTCAAAGATAAGGAGCAAGTTTGAATTCAGATTGCGGAGCTAACGGATTTGACTACATACATGCAGCTATGGTGCACTTCTTGGAACTCAGTTCTTCCACGTAGGTGTGACCGGATAGACCGGATAAGCCGGTCGGGACGGGATCGGGGGCGGTGTGTGTGGCGGTCACTAACATAGTCCGCCCATCTAGACCTTTATCAACTCCATCCTCTCCTTCAAGGTGCTTGAGCGGCCACAGTTCGCTATCCTGCAGCGTGCCGTTTTCCCCGCCTACTTCGGGATTCAGACCACTGCGCCTATCGTGCTAGCTCTTACTTATCCTGGAGGCGAAGTCGGCGGCCGGCTTGCAGGTCTCAACGGTGTCCTACACCCGACCAATCGCTGGGGCGTGCTTGTACCGCTGACTACAGCGTTCGTCACTGGCTTGACAAATTGGATTTACCTCCTGCCCGAGACGAACAAGGTGACGGCGCAGAGGCGACGGCAAGGTATGTCTCCTCCCTGCTCCACTCGCTTATTCGGGTGACTGGTGTCAAGTGAAGGAGTCCGTCCGCTCTAAGGGTGGGCACACTGGCTAACATGATTGTTCATTTGAAGAGGTCAAGGATGGCAAACAAAGTTGGGATAAGGGATCCCATTCCAAGGAAATGGCGGCCCTGAACGCGAAATTCAGCCAGTTGCACGGTATCTCGTCGCTGCTCAATCTGGTCACTTTCATTGCCACTGTGGTTTACGGCGTGCATCTGGCTGCACGAATCGAGTAGGTAGGATGGTCTTCGTATTTCTGCTCTGTTCTGGGACAGAGTTATGCAACATATCTGCTGTATGTGGACGTCAAAAGCGACTGTCAATCCACGAACCTTATCTCAAGGTTGTGAAGTTCCGTGCTGACTGTGATTTGCGGGATTTGTCCTAATTCGTCGATTCCCGTCGAATCGTAGAGCACGCCGTACACCATGAATTCCTTCCGTGTCAGCATTCTACTCAAGGGTCTCCCTCCCAATCTCAGTTTCTTCTTTGAGGCCGCAGTCTGAAATGAAACCGCAATTACGCTTGGTTTGTCGATGCATCTGTCATACTTCCCACAAAGTCCTAAGAATTCGATGCTTCAGGCCGAGTCGGTGTTTTCAAGTTGTGTGCGGGCAAGCGATTTCCCCCTTAGAACCGGCCAAATGAGGCGAGCAGGTCCTTCTTCGCCTCTTGGAACTTCCGCGCTCTCGTCTCCGGGTCTTCGGTTATCGACCTGTTCATTGCCCTGGCGCTGCGCTGAACCCAGCCCTTGACCGACCAGTAGGTGGGTTGCTTTGCAAGCTGTTCAGCAATGTCCAGTTCTTTCTCGGGCTTGCTGTATTTCCGGTCCAAAGGAGACAAAGGGTAGTCCAAGGAGTGAGAGCCAGTGCTGAACGGTGTTTCGGAAGAGGAGGTGGTGCGGCTAAGAGTAGATGCGGTGGCTCCCTTGGGGAAATAACTGTCGGTCGCTTCAGAGGGTTGCGTGGGACCTGCCCTCGGGGAACCCCTGGCGCTGGAGGCGGCTGAAGCTTGAGAGCTTGGCATTGCCGAATCGACGACTATGGTTGTGTGGGAGGTGGTATTTGAGTGGATACAGAATAATGTTTCGTCCAAAGGCTGTGTGTGAACGAAATAGAAGAATATCTCTAGGAAGCGTGCGTGAACGGACTTTTCTCGGGTTCCTGATTTTTAAACCCCCAGTATAAAATATATCTCTAGGTTAGGTCTCTAGCGTCGTCTTTATTCCATTCAAGCCTTGTCAGACAGAACGTGGAGAATCTGGGGAAGCATAGGTGAGCGGAGAGAAAGAAAGGAAATGGGAGTCAAAGAGAAGACGAGCCAAACTATATACCTTGTCTGATGGCACAAAAAGGAAACAATAAGAGAGCCAACAGAGCTAATGTCAATAATAGCTAACCTTAGGTTAGTCCCCAACAAAGACGAAGGAACCACCTGCGCAAAGGGTCCTCCTTGAGACCCTTGGCCCTTTCCGGCCCACCACACCCCATTTGCTACGTTGGGAATGAATCGTGACCGAGCAATGGCTCCAATAAGTGTGTATCACAGACAATCAGTTCGCCACGATGCAAACCGACAATCACCGGTCGATGAACCGGGCACTAGCTGGGGAAAGCCAGCCAGCCATCTCCTGTCACCGCCAGTTTTGTGGAGGGCCGGATCTGGGTCTGTGAATGTACAGCATACGGAGTACGGGCTGTACGGCTGTACGAATTACAAACCTCATACTGTATGTACACCAGTACAGACAGCCCATCTCTGCAGGAGGAGCCGCTTGATAATAACGTGCCTGGGGCTTGCCTAGTTTGGGGCGGGGCATCCCGTTCTCTGGGGGCCTTGGGCAGGAACCGAATGCTTGCCATTTACTCCGCCAAGCTCACATGACAATTCAAGCTTTCCCAAGTCCCCATGTCTCAGGACTGCTAGTGCGGGATGAAAAGATGAAGAACTTGGTCATCTGACCTGCTACTCTACAAGGTAATTTCCCGCAAGATTTACTCATCCCTGATTGCGCGTAACATGCCACTGCCAAATTTGTGTTTAACACATAGATAGCTCTTGGTCAGCATGCCACCCCCACAACCAAATTTCCACGTATATGATATTTCGTCTAATAATTTGAAGTAGTCCAGCATATGCGGGATGACAGGTGCCACATTCAAGTGCTTTACTATCTGAGCCGGCAGCCTGGCAGGACTGCACTTACATAGTAGGTTGGTGACTTTTGCTTTTAACTGTGACTACCTTATGGCTGTGACTGTAGGGGAAATAATCAATCAGTAACCACGCAGGAGTTATGTTAGTTATCCTTTGAAGGGGGGTTGCATGAGGTTACGTAGGTCTGCATCTGCACTTGCCAATCCAAAGACCATGTCAGTCCACTGCAAGACGTGATTATTCATGAGGGCTTATGCCACCATCGTGGCCATTTCCTCTCCCTCTCCCTCTCTCCCTCTCTCCCCAAGTTCAGTCAACATACCCCTCCCGGACCAAAACTGAAAAGACCGAAGGCAAATAGCAATCGCCATATCGGTATCCTGATTGGAGATAGAAGACAGATCGTCACTTGTGACCGAGGTTTCCCCCAATCTTACTGTATATTAGTGGGCTATATCTCGTCGCAAGTACTTGGGCCTGTATGTTCCAACATGCATTACCGGCGTCATAACGCAGTCTTGGACTCAAATGTTGCCTCATAAGACTCCTCATAATAATATGGTACCATAGACACATCCCCATCGAACGCCTCTCCCATCAAGACAGTTGTCGCAAGGTCCCGGCTACTTTTGCTTTGCCTTCTGTCGCTTGGCTAGGTCGCTCGTCCGAATGATTTTCGGGGTGGCAATCGGCGCCTTGTAGGGTCGTAGGCTTGGAAGCAAGGCCCCGACCTGTTTCTGATACGCTTTATACTCGGGATATTTCCCCGCCGTGATCAGCTCGGTCAACCATGTTGACCCCCGAAATAGCATGACCAGAAACAGTGCACCAAATCCTGCCCAGCTATAAGGGACGTTGCCTGCGAAATTGCTCCACTGATAGAGCACGAGCCAGATGGTCTGCTCTGCTGTGAAGTTGGGATGTCTGCAGTATGCCCACAACCCGGACGTGATGAAGCCGCGGTTCAGGTCCTCGAGGGAGTACCCACAACCCCGAGGAACCTTCGCCGTCCGTTGGTACTCTTTCTTCGCAGCCTGATAGTCTGTGCACGTGTTAGCGCTGTGTCGCTCCCTGGATGCTTTCGAGAACGCACCCCATTGTTGCTGGTCACTGAACCATTCCGAAGCGACAAGAGCCAGTTGGGTGGCAGCAAATAGTATGTCGGCACTACCAATCTCCGGTTCAAGTTTCGAAGCGAGCAGAATGATATATGTCGGTGCGGCAATGAGAAAAAGCAGGATGCTTTGCATGAAGGAGATGAAGGTTAGATTAAACAAGTGGAATAACACCGGGTGCACGTGTTTTCGAATGATCTCCCTGTTAAATCGTCAGAGCTGCACACGTAGATAGGGGCCGGCTAACCTCAGATGTCACGAACCATCTATAATCTTCAGAGCCAACCTTATAGCCGCCTTTACGCCAGTAGTTGAACGTCAACCGAGCCTAAGATGGGAACGACGTTAGGCTGCACTTGTTTTGTGGTGGTCATTCAGGTTCCGGTCATACACTCCACACAAGGCTCCAGAGCAGAACCAAATTCACTCGCTGACTCGACAGATTATTCAGGCGTGCCCAGGCCGCGAAATGGCCGTTGTAGAACGTAGGCAAGATACTCCAGAGCCTATCCACCTGGGAGAAGTTGCCGTTCACCTCGGACACCACCAAAGCGATGCACCCGAGGAAAACAGAAAACGCAAAGCCCGAAACGAGCGGGTTGGTATCTGCGTATAACTCGAGCAGGGACTCACGACCTGTTAAGGCGTGCAGGAGTCTCGAAGGGAGTTCGTAAAGCTGCGGTATAAAGGGCTCGACAACATTCGCGTATGTGGCACAGTCCTCCAGGGACTTGACGACAGGGAGAGCCATTCTTGCATGCACAAGTTACAAGTTCCTTCTGATACCGACTATTCACAAAGAATTGAGACTGAGCCTTGACGTTGGACTTTATACCGCCAGAGTATTGCCATTAAACATCAGCAGCACACGATCGAAACGACGATTTTATGAGTTGGGAATCTCAAGGACGTCATGGTCCAACTTGGGCAGAATATTCTGTAGAGTCATGGCCAATGACTGTTGAGATATAGCCTAATGCGACGGCAAATTTGTGGAGATTCATCGTCGGAGGGGTTGCCTACCCACGTGCTATTAGTGGCCCCTACGGGCCCTTTTCTCAGAGCCTCAGAGCCTTCAGTGCACTCTTGGCCTAACCCCATATGATTAGCGTCAAGGACTCACTGTCAATTTAACGGAATCCGGAACCATATTCGAGTTTTGCTTCTCGATTTTAGGTCTTGACAGAACCTGACCTGCGGACAAGGCTGAGATGAGGTGCACAAGAGTCAAAAGACAGGGGAGACATTATTGCGCTGGCCGTATGTTGGGCTTGCAGTGATCCAACTTCACGCCATTCTACAGCAGGACTACGTGTTACCACAGCAAGTACCTACGTGCTAGGTTAACTGGTAACGGAAAACCTGCAAATCACAGCATGGACCTTGACTAACAGTAGATCAGATAACAAGTATTTATCAGCCCGCCATCAGTCTTGTGCATCTCATTAGTTCAGCGGCGTAGATTCCAAACAATTCGAAAGCCATAAGGGCTGGAATAAGCGTTTGGGGGTGTTTTCGAGGCAAACCTGACAAGTCTTGGTACACTGCACGCGTCGATGCGACCACGCGATCACGCGAGCAGGGAATCGAAACCTTGTTTGACAAGCTGCCGCAAGACCCGTAGCAGGCTAGTTCATGGCTATTCGCTTCAGCATCCATGTTGGTTTTCAGGGGTCACGCCGTTTTGCAATAGTTAGCCTCAAGGGTGTTTTGGCGCGATTGAAGCCTACCATGAGAGTTCTATGCGTGGCAGAGAAACCCTCCATTGCCAAAGCTGTATCCAATCATCTCTCTGGCGGCGATGTGCAAACAGTTCGTTCCCCGGCCATTTTACCACCGCATTCACCGAGGCAAGTGCGTCGCTCATTCTCGTGGTATCTCTAGCACAACACCCCAGAGAAATACATCAAGAACTATGTGTTCGATTATGACTTCGGTCGCCCCTGGGGCAAGTGTCAAGTCACCATGACTTCTGTTCTGGGGCATATCACTACTGCCGAATTCCCCTCTGAATACAAGAAATGGGACTACCCGCCCCCAGTCCGGCTGTTCGATGCCCCGGTGAATGTCGTTGTCCCAGCGGTAAGAAGCTCTCTCAACCTCGATCCTCGTCCTGTCGGGTACACCAGTTCAATGTGCTGAGGGGCCCCTTTCACAGGACAAGTCCAAGGTTGCAGAGAATATAGAAAAGCAAGCACGTTATGCCAACGCATTGTGCATATGGACGGATTGTGACAGAGAAGGAGAGTATATCGGTCACGAGATATGCGAGGCTGCGCGGAAGGGGAACCCTACCCTCGACATTAAGAGGGCAAAATTTAGCAACATCGAGAGGGCGTCAGTATCCCATGCTTGGGTCCCTTTTCCTGGTTCCTCTTCTCTTCTTCCACGGATGCTGACCTATCCACATGACACAGACATATAATTAACGCATCACGCAATCTGATCAACCTTGACCACAGGCAGGTCAACGCCGTTGCATCTCGGATAGAACTGGACCTGAGGATAGGCTATGCCTTCACGCGGTTCTTGACCACCAACTTGAGGACGCTCGGTGGACCGTTCCAAAATCTGTTATTGAGCTACGGTACGCCCCAAGCCCAATGTGAATTTACATACCCATTCTCACGCGTATCACGCCTTAGGGTCTTGTCAGTTCCCAACTCTGGGCTTTGTGGTAGATCGTTACTTTCGAGTGCGCAACTTCAAACCGGAGCCTTTCTGGAGTATTAAAGTCATGCATAAACGTGAAGGTATCGATGTCAATTTTAGCTGGGCTCGCCACCGGCTCTTTGACCGGGCGTCCGTCATCATACTATATGAGCGGTGCATGGCGGCGAAAAAGGCCAGGGTCACCAAGGTTCAAGAGAAACCGACGAAGAAGTGGAAGCCCTTGCCCCTGACTACAGTAGAGCTTCAGAAAATGGCTACTCGATTCCTGCGCATGACAGGACAGCAAGCCATGGAGACCGCAGAGCAGCTTTACAACAAGGGTTTCATCAGCTACCCACGAACGGAGACAGATCGATTCGACCCCGGAATGAACCTCCGAGCCCTTGTCCAGAAACAAACGCAATCACAGGTCTGGGGAAACTTTGCTCAGAATCTTGTCGATGGTGGATTCCAACAGCCGAGGCAAGGTAAAAATGACGACAAAGCACATCCCCCGATCCACCCGATCACTTTTGCAGCACCGTCGGTGCTCAACGAACAAGAGAAGAAAATATACGAATTTGTCGTTAGACGGTTCTTGGCTTGTTGCTCGGAAGATGCGAAGGGTGTTGCTACGGACGTGGATATTCTCTACGGCGAGGAGTCCTTCCATGCCCATGGCGTTGTTGTTCTCGAGCGGAACTACCTCGAAGTTTATGTCTACGAAAAGTGGACTGGGAGCGTGCAGCTTCCCAAGTTTACGGAAGGGGAGATGTTTGAACCTACGGAAGCAATAATGACCGAAGGGAAGACTGCTCCTCCCAATTACCTCACGGAAGCCGACCTAATCGCCCTCATGGACGCGAACGGTATTGGAACCGACGCCACAATGGCAGAGCATATCCAGAAGATTCAGGAAAGAGACTACGCCCGTGTAATTCCCAGAACAAGTCGGCCGGGGACGGATGTAGATGCAATGGACGTTGACGAACCAGAAGGAGGTGGACGCGGCGGCCGTTCTGCCGGTGGTGGGCGTGGAAGAGGCGGCCGAGGAGGGAGAGGGGGAGCCGCTACGGCCAACGGACGAAGCGGTGTCATGGAGTTCATCCCAACTCAACTGGGTGTTGCCCTGATTGAGGGCTTCGACCGGATGAACTTCGAGACCAGTCTCGGCAAGCCATTTCTTCGCAAGGAGATGGAGCTGAAAATGAAGGCGATCTGCGAAGGCCGGACGACTAAAGACGTCGTTCTGGAGGAAAGCATCCAGCAGTATCGGCAAGTTTACATGCAATCGCAGCAGAAACTCAACGTCCTCAAAGCGGTTAGAAAGCAACCCCTTCACCAGAACCAAAACTACAAGCTACACACTAACATGTTATACAGGCCTGTCGACAGTACGTCTTCGGCGCTTGAATATCGGGACTATACCTCGGACAGCTTAGATTACTTGACATAAGCTTCTTCTGCGGGTAGAGCATTCGCTTCGATGATACGGAGTCAAGTCCGAGGCATTTTGCATCGTACAAGTCGTACAACAGTCACATCCACTTGGGCAAACTCCGAGCATCGGAGCATCGGCACTCCATCGCCCGTCTGCATGCCACAAGCCTATCGCGTGCATATTCCTCCTCACTACCTACAAGTATATGGGAGTGACACATCTGAGTAGATGTGCCGATGTGACCGGAAGACGGTGGGACGGCTGTATCTCCATCTGGCATCAAGACCCCCGCTCATTGCCCAATGGTCAGTAGACCCATCTATTCTGTACCTATGTACCCAGTGAAGGCGGGTTGCGACCCCACCGCAGATCCGGGTGGTTGGCGAGGAACGTGTGCCAGCCATCACTTCGTCCGACAGCGTGGGGGATGCACTGGCTAACGAGGACGCCGTTATATTTCTTGGTGCAACCTGTTAGCGGGGTAAAATCATAATCCGGACAGGACGTTAGGTTGGAGACAGAAGGAGGCATACAGCAGCACAGAGGGAACCAAAAAAGGATCACGCGACCGGCGGACGACCAAGATGACGAGTCTCGGCGTACATTGACTACGAAGGCATTCTACATCGTAATAGGCAAGTCAGCAAGCTGGAGGTGGCCAAAAATGGGTTGCTGGTATGACGTCGCTTCTGAGATTACAAAAGTATGTACTGCTGTATGTCTTCAATATGCAATGGTCCGGGACAGATTCGTGTGCGGGAGGAAACATCTGGCCAATCAAGCGAGATTTGGCACAACGTGAAATCTATCGCTATCGAGGTTTCATCACTTATTGTTAGCTAAGGTTACCTACTTGGCCACCGAACCACAGAGACCCGAGCACATGCCCCTCTTCCTGCCGTTCAAGTTGCCGATGTTAGAGAAACTACGTGCTGCAGTGCGGGTTTCGCAGGCGCACCGATTACTCGCACAAGAGGAATAGGTGAGTTACGCTGGCGTGACTTTGTTTTACATGTTCGCCCGAAGGTATCTTGTCTATCGCCGAGGTAGGTATCATGGATCCTGCAACTACCTTACTTAGTGAGTGCACTGAGTGGGCAGCAATCGGATTCCGAGAATCAAATCGCTCTTGTAATGCCAATAAAAATAAAAAATGTTTGGCATCTCACTCACTTTCGACCAGACCGTCTAGCCTCTTGGTCAGAAAACCTTCTAACTGTTATTTACCAGATTCCGTGTGTCTGGATGGATGCAAGTGGTGGTCCAACGTCCTGATGAAGCATTAAAGAGGGGAGAAACATATTCACAGTAGATTAATCCAAGCCTGCTAAACCTGCAGGGTTGTTGATTACAGTGTTGCAGTAGATCCCATGGGCCACTATCCAGAATCCACAGCAACTCGTTATTGCAAGTCCTCCATGGAACAGGAAGGCTGCCCTGACAATCCACATGATAAGGACACACGACTATTATGGCCTTCCACCACACATTTTCCCAACCGACGGATGTCAATCAGAGGGAGTGGTTAGAATCCACAACTTGAGGTCTTTGTAACGAGAACCGTATATCACCACCAGTAGGCAAGCCCGGAATTCACTCCTCACGTGCCTAATAAGCGGGGAATTTATTATTAGACTTTAGCGCATTAGGTAACCGACTGGAATCTACCTCTAGTAACTTTTTTGTTGATCATCCCATGCTTTTTGTTTCTTTTACCGCATTCATCTCATGTGTGAGTACAAACATCAGCTCCGATCTGACAAATGAGAAACCCAGTTATACGAGACTGTTTGACCCAAGCTGACTCTACAAAGTTTGACATCTTCAATGATCAAGTCTCATGTGTCACCGCTTTTGTGACTCTGATAGCAGAGCCAATTCTTATTTCTCCCACCAGTCGGTGGAATGGATCCTGTTTTCCGAAAACAACAACCACACATGCCAGGCTCTAACCTCGCAAATAAATTAAAGATACCTTTAAGATTTCAACTTTGTAAGGCTAGACCAAGTACAGCAGTAAATGGCTAAATAAGCTGAAAGACAATACGCACACCCTCTTCTTCAGTATCTTCAGTATCTTCAGTAATGAGACACCCTGGTCGCACTTTACCTTACAGGACCAGCCTTGGATAAGCCAATCATGAGCTGTTTCCGTCCTGCGTGATATCCTGTTATGACCAGGCATGATATCCAAGGACGAGGGAGACACCCCCTTCGAGCCCAAACCGATACTGATGTAATCACGTTCATGGCAGGTACACAAGATACCTGGCCGTAGGGCAAAGGGTACAGCCCTGCTACTTCGCTTCAGCGACGTATATGTACACCTGTAATGTAATGCAATGAATGCCCTGGACGCTTCCTGATAACCACTGAGCAGGCACAACTCATAGCACGGGACAAGCGCTAAAGAGACCGTTACCCTGCCCAGGTGCGCGCACAGCACAGCACCAGGCCAACTCCCCGCCATTCATGTAAAATAAGCCAGAGCTATGTAAGTGTCGTTGCTGCTCACCTCCCCAGCCAGGGCTTGACCCTTTCTTCCATCAACAACGACAGAAGAACCGAGAAACAAATCGCTACACTCCAACAAAGAGTCCTTGTCACAGTCAAGATAATCGCGTCAGCTCTGCCGGACCGTCTCCTTGGTCTTTGTTTTCGTACAACCATTTATTTGAGGACGAAAGCACTTCCAAGTTGCCCGCCCGATTGCCACTGTTCATTAGCGGACTTTGTGTGCTGTAAGTCGCCTTAGCTCGGGTGTGGGTGACTCAATTGTCAATCGTCATCCGCTACTATCTACCCACCCGTCCATCCGCCATCTCTTCCATACGCGCGGTAGATCCGACCGTGCCTACCACGCGTTGCACACCCTTTTCATTCAAGTAGATTGCTGATCCTGTGTCGCTTGGTTTTCTAGATCCGTCACGAAGTTTCAGAATTCTCAAATGGCAACCATGGCATCTGCTACTGCTGCTCGCGATATCCCCATGGCTTTCCAAGCCGGCCGAGACACCTTCACTGGTGTAGCGGCTGCCAGGATTAGCCCTGTGACAGGCGCTCATCCCCTCCCGACTCCGCCCAATTCCATCTCACCCGGCCTCCCTCCCCACGGGCTGATCGCCCAGCTCCAGAAGGCCCGGCTCGACGCTGTCGACTCGGATCTCGATCTCCGCGACGATCCCGAGCCCAGCCGGGCAGTTTGCTCGTCCTTCGAGGCTGCGGGCGACATAACGCCCGCCTTGCTTGCGAAGTTCCATCTTCCCGAGATCCTCTTGAACCATGGCCCCTTGGCCATCCGGCACATCATGGGATACCTCACAACGTCAGTCCCCGGCTTCGCGGGTATCGCTCCGACAAAGGCTCGAAGACTGGTAGTTGCCGCGCTAGAAGGACGGGGACAAGGACATGGCGCAGAGAGGGGTGGAGTCAATGGAGATGTCGAGTTCAAGAAGATTGGGTGGGGTCGGTGGAGCGCAAGGAGATGGGGTCGTCTTTCGCGACCTACCTCCCCTCAGTTAGCATCGGACGACAGTCTTCCGGGCTCTTATCCGACAGGCATCCCTATCACAAAGGGAATGCCGTGGGGGGCCGACAGACATCGTCTCAATGTCCGCGCTGCTAGTAATGGCAATTCGGCATCGTTTTCGTTCGATGATCGATACGCGAGCGTGCCCGAGCACGAGGCGGACAAAATGTCTTTAGACTCCCTGAACGGGCCTGGTTCGGCGTCCTGCTCGGAGGCGCCTGACGTCTGTGATGCTGACATGAACGACGACCCTGAGGATGCAACCGATGATGAGGATTGGGGAGCCATCGGCGCTGCTGCTCTGCGAGCTGGTTCTTACTCGAGCCCTACCGAAGCTCGCCGTGGTGTGGACTACCTCTCTCATCGTGGGTTGCGACCCGGAGGTTACTGTTCTTTTTCTTCGAACACTCGTATGCTTCGGGAGCCTCGACTCGACAACATTGATCTCGACGCCCTGGCCGCTTCGTCTGATCCGCAGGAGCGAGATGCAATTCAAGCCCTCCTTCAACTTGGTTCTGTATAATTATCATGCATTTTGGTGGCGTTTTTAGGTACAACCGGTTTGGAAGAACATGCATGGTCGGTAGCCCGGCGGGGGCTTTTTCTGGGACATCCCAAATCTACACGATGCGGCGTCACTCCTACTTCATTATCCTCATCCGGCATAAGTTTACGCATACAGTGGAATCTTCGGCATTGCGGAGCGCAAGAAAGTTTCGCGGCGCATTTGTTGGACAGATGCCAATGCTCTTTTTTCCCCGATTCGATACTATCAAATATCGGTATCCTCTCGACCCTGGCGGCGGGATGTCGCTTCCACAGTCGCGAGCGTTTTTGGGCTTCCCTCATTATTAACCTTTTTCTACGACATTACGATTCCCATCCATCGGCAGTTACTGCGATAACTTCAACATAATTTGCTGGACGATCAGGAAGCCTTATGAGCCAGTGGTCATTATTGTGCTGTCGGTCTTGGTGACTTATCGATCCACCCCATTCATAACCATGTTTATACCCCTCCTTTGCACCTGTATATACCCCTCTCTTCTCAACAACCTCATCTACCTTACGCAGAGATATCTCCGCTTCAACCGCCATCGTGGGTTTCGGCCCTCGATGATTTCGTTTCTCTCTGAGCAGTCTTCAACAGTCTGGCAAGGAGAGATAACTTTGGCGGCGAGATCCGCTCACCAACATTTAATTCAATAACAAGTTCTGGAGGATTAGGACCCAGATCTGGCCGAAGACGGACAGATTGAAGGAGAACGACGGAAAAAAGGGAGACGAGCAAGAATCAAGAAGCAAATCAAGCATATCTTTTATGCTCTTCGCATTGGTATATGCTATGTAGCTGGATATAAGCTATCAAGTTTAAGCCTGATCAATGCTTTGAAGCCTGATCAATGCTTCGAAGAGAGCTTGCCTATTACTAGATAGTCGTCAAGGTTTTGTGTTGCGACCGGCGACTCCCCTACCCACAACATTCCCACGCCACGCTGGCAATGGCAAGCTCCGAGACTTCTCAGTAGCTCATTGTGTGAGCCAAAAACATGGGTAGGGGAATTCTTTCTTTTTCTTTGGGGAGGAACCGTGCAGACTATGGGAGCCTAGCTGGGACTTTCGTGCTATGTGCTACACTTCAAAATACAACCTCATATTCTGCCTCTCCATTTTGCTATCGTCAATAATAAGTCTCTGTGATGAAAGGTGTGACTAGTTGGTCAGGTTGATGAGGGGTGAGTGAGGATTGTGTTGGTGATTGATTCCTTGGGAGTCGCCCTCAGCAATGCTCGCTGGATACATAACCTCAGTCACTTGCTTGATGTACTCGGATGGATTCTATAAGGTAAAATGGCGACATTGAGGCCGTTTTTTCTAGATTATTCACCCAAGGCCAATACCCCTTGTTGGGTGTCTTAGGGGTACCAAGGCTTGGGGTAATGGGACGAAAGAGGCCGTGCCGTGGGTTGATGAACTCCGAGAAGGACAAGACTGTTGTACTTGTAGATACAGCATCAGGTACAGCATAAATAAATACATCCATTGATAATTAAGTAGGTACTGAGGTAGGTCAGGTAAGGTATCTCCAAGAATTCTCCGGCCATGGTGGCTTGGCTATCTACAAGATCAGGATGGGAATTTTCACCTCTCATCACTCATGTTGGGCCATCCATGCCGCTTCAAGATACCTAACCTTGGAGCGAGGCCTTGCCTGGGGAAAAAACAAGTGTTGCAGACACATAACAACAAAGCCAAAACAGACTGAATTTACTGTAAGCGCACCTAATTAACCTAAGTTGAAATGACTGTTAGACACATATTTGACAGGTAAACATCCATCAGTTTCGTAACCACGTCTGAACAGCATTTGAGATAGATGACAGACGACAGGGCCATGGGACTGTGCTGTATCCTGTTGCAGCCTCGGAACAGTTCTTAGAACCAACTGAATAATGTGATTGTGCCCCCTTCCTCAATAAGAGCCTGTTTTGAGATGGAGACTGGAAGATTCGGGGTGCTCTGATGCTTTCCTTGTGAACGTATAGCGGACTGAAAGATTTGGGGTCCTCTGATGCTTTCCCTGTGAACGGACTGTCTGGTGGCAATAATGGGTCCTTCTTGCGAGGACGTCCAGCGTATATGCTACCTACCCATGCACCGCAGTACCAACACTATTTACTCCATCATGTCGAGTTAGTTGGACAGAAGCCCAGCGACGTGGGTGTGCAGCTTTCGAGTGTTGGTGGGAGCACAAAGGCTCCCTTGCATGGGGATCTTCATTCATGGCAATGAGCGGAAGGTAATAGTGACAGCTCTCCCGGTCACAGTAGTCCGCAAGCCTTGCCACTCTTGCAACATTGACTAGATAAATCCTGCAGTCTTCCCTTCCTGAACATCGCGCATCGTCCAGGTTTCTATCGTCAAGAACCTCAAAATGGCTAGCTCTCCAACCGTAGCGACGTCCACTGATATCAACAACAGGTACGATGTGGTTGTCATCGGGGCCGGGCTATCCGGCATCAATTTGGCCTACCGTTTGCGGACCCGGCTTCCCCACTTGAGCTTTGTGGTTCTCGAAGCCCGAGATAACATCGGTGGCACCTGGGATCTGTATCGGTACCCGGGCGCACGATGCGACTCTGAAATCTACGTTCAGGGGTTCGCGTGGCATCCGTGGTCCATTGATCGTCCCCTCCCTACGGGGGAGGAGCTCTTGGAGTATATGTCAGATGCTGTCTCCAAGCACCGCCTCGACAGGTTTATCCGACTCGGACATAGAGTCTCCTCGGCGGAGTGGTCTACAGCGGACAAGTCGTGGACCTTGTCAGTTGCGACCGAAGACCACAAGACCAGGAGCGTCGAGGCGTCGTGGCTTATCCAGGCCACCGGGTACTTTGACTTTGAATCTCCCCAACAACCGGATATACCTCGTCTGGAATCATTCTCTGGTATGCATCCCCGTCCTAGGACTCACTTAGCCCACAACTGATGGGTCATGATAGGAAAGGTGGTGAATCCGCAATTCTGGCCAGCTGAGCTCGACTACACCGGCAAGAAGGTGGCAGTCATAGGAAGTGGTGCTACGGCCGTCAGTCTCCTGCCGGCTCTGCCCGGTAGGGCAAGCCATGTGATGATGATCCAGCGGAGCCCAACATATATAACAGCATCCGCGAACACTGCCTGGGCTCACCGGTTCTTGCCCAGACCTCTCGTCGACGTGTTCAGATTCATCCGCTATCTCATCATGCCCTACCTCGTCGTGCTCTTATGCCAGTACTTCCCTGATTTCGTCCGGGAAGATTTTCGAAAGGCCACCATAGGTCAGCTTCCCAAGCATATCGACTTCGACACTCACTTCAAGCCGCGGTACAACCCGTGGGAGCAGCGCATATGCGTCGATGCGGACGGCGCGTTCTACAAGGCCCTCCATCTGCCGAACGTCAAGTTCATCACGGGCGAGATCAAGTCGGTAGGGCACGATGCAATCACGATGCAGAGTGGGGAGACGGTCCCGGTCGACATCATCGTCACCGCCACGGGGCCGCGCATGAGGCTGGGAGGCAAGGTCGCCCTGAGAGTCGACGGGGAGCCGGTGTCCTGGGGGAGGCGGTACGTCTGGAACGGGGCGATGCTGGACGCGGTCCCGAACATGATGTTCACGCTCGGCTACACCAACCACGCGCTGACCCTCGGCGCGGACAACACGGCCGCCCTCTTCACGAGGCTGTGGAAGTACATGGAGAAGAGGGGCCTCGACATGGCCCGGCCGCGCATCACCCCGGATGCGGCGGCGGCTGGCACACGGCGCCTGTGGCAGCTGGACTCCACGTACGCCCTCGAGGCGGAGAGATCGGGGGAGCTGCCGGTGTACGGGGTCACGGGGAACTGGAGGCCCCGGAACCGCCCGCCTATCGATTACGTCAAGGCTCGCTGGGGTGATTACACGAGCGGCCTGGAGTTCGCGACCTGAGGATCGACTCGACATTTTTGAGTGGGCGGAGTGGCAGTTGCAACAAATCCATGATCACTATACAGCATTGTATAGTGAGCTCCAGCTCATGTATATTGGCACGGAGCCGGTCACGGCGGGTTAACCTGCAGCAGTCATATTAGTACCACTGTTACTGGCAATGTACTTTTGCCTGCCTATTTCCTGAGCCAATGCCAAACCAGGCATGCAGGTAGATGGAAGTCTGGTCGGAGGGTACGGGTCCGAGAAACCCCCTTTTCTTGGCGTCCGGCTTTTGAGGCAAAGCCGAGTTGAGTTTTCGTTTGTTGTCCGTGATAATACACATTTGTGGCCGCGAAACATGGTCTCGGCGGTGGCGTCAAGCGGGTTGATTCAATCTGAGTGTCCCTCAAGTCCCGGTAGTAAGGAAGCCGGTACTCACGCATCTTTGCGACAGATGAAGTTGTTACAAACCTATTATGTAACCTTAGTGTCGATTGTGTAGGGTCAGTTACTTGGTTTCAGTAGTAAGTAATATCCAGGGATGCAAGGATAACTGATCTTGAGACGTGTGAGAATGCCTATGCAAGTGAAGTGATGCCTTGTGATGACAGTAAATTGCACAGCAGTACAAGTCATGTCCTCATCTGTTAAGGCCCCATGGCATGATGACTGAACCAGAGCCCTGAGGGCCTGAGATAATAACAGGAGTAATGGCGCTAAAGTCAGTTTTGTCAGGATCTTGGCATGTCGGAAAACGTGGTGCTGCTCCAACTCCAGCCGATCTTCAGCGGTACATAGTACAGCCTGGAGCAGACACCAAGAATACCAAGACATTTCCGCTGTCCCAGTTTACTGTACAAGTGAGAGCCAGACAGATGACTCAGCATAAGGCCAAGGAAATGCTGCACTGCTCGGGTGACGATCAGGGACAAAAATGACGAGGAGAGCGAGAATGGGACGAGCTCAATACAGCTTTACAGCAGTACACAAGTACAGCATTACCTATGCCGGGGTAATCCCACACATGATGCTGTCCAAGATTCTCCAGAAAGATCCCCACGAAGTCTCGACTTTTGACAGCATCTACTGGTGTAAAGTCTAGACAAGGACAAGTTCTTATTAACGCTAAGAATAGGCATTCTGGAGCGCGATACTGAATGCCAAGAACTGAAGTCGGCATCTTATTAGGTAAACACCCGGAACTGCTCAGCGAATTGCCGACGCGTTCTACAACACATGTGAGCAGAAAGGCAGCAGTACAGCTGTAGTCCAGATATTGCATGTATGTGCAAGGTGAGCTAGATAGAGGCGCGTGACTCGTAAATTTTCTGTTCGCCTCGAAGGGAGAACCGTCCTGTGTTGCGGCCCGTGTTGGGTCACCAGCTTACCACAAGCGGTGTTTGGGAAATCAATCATCGCATTTTTGTCCTTCCTATCAATCAATCGGGCCACGCGCCCTGTCAGCTGGGTACCTTATATTACCTGGCAGGCTAGGACAGGAGAAACTTTGCCAAGCCCGGCCAAGGGAGCCAAGGATGCCAAGTGTCATGCCAAGGCAGGCGCAGTCGACAGTTTCGGCATAAGGGTAACCGGGGTTGCCAAGAAGCCAAGGCTTTCTTCACCTGTACCAAGACAACTCCAAGGGCTGGGCAGCCTGGGCAAGGAGCTCCAAGCTTGATCAAGCATTTAATAAGGCCAGCTAACAAAGCACTATGCGACAAATTCAACCAACACAAAGAATATATGCAGCAAATAAGGCAGAGAAATTTTTTGTTGCATATGTATTGGTACATCATACAAGCAGCAAGACAAGAGTAAAATTAACAAACAAATGGGAATAAAAAGATAAGAGGGAGGCAATTAGTAACATAGGGAAATGAAAAGTCTATCAAAAAGAATATCAGACAATCAGCAGATGCCAAGCCGCGCCAAGCTATACCAAGGCCTTGGCTTTCTCTTGGCGTTCTTGTCTTTGGGGAGGAGAATCGACTTGGCTCTTGGCCCGGCTGCCACTGTTAGCAAAGTACACTGTCAAGTACGGTACGCAACTCGTTTGCAGCCCCTCCTTCCAGGCCAGCTCATGACCAATCAGGCTTTGAGGGGTGCTCCAGGCCGGTGCACCTTGACGGCGATAGACCCATTGCCAAGACTTTCCGCCTGCCCATCGCCAAGGTTTAATTGCCATAATCAGGAGCAGTAGCAACACCCAATTTACATAAACTGTGTTGTTCGCCCGTCAAGCATTCAGATATTTGAGAAAAGACTTTGTCTTGTTTTCCTTCCTTGCTCACTGCATTCTACTGCCTAGAGACAGGAATTGTCGACGGTGTTTCCGTTTCATACTCGATCGAATCAATCTCATCAAGTGAATTGGATCACGTTTGCTGTGCTGCTGGGTCCTTATTAGGATTGGTTGGAGAATCTGTCCAATCCTGTTGTTTCCCTGCCCTGTGCACACAAAAAACCAAGCTTTGAGTCTTGGTAGCCAAGGTACCTAGAGGTATGTACCTTGCTTGCCCGGTTAAAACCCGGCTTTTCCCTACCCTTCCAGATTTCGGAAAAACAAACTTCCGCTCCCTTCTCTTCCGTCTATTCTGGGTAATCCCTAAACACCGATATACCCGAGGCCGGCATTAACCTAAAGGGGTATACAAATAGTGAATAGCGTCAATTGTCTGCGAATATGTCAGCTGCCCCAGAGAGCAACACCGTCCCGTCCGGGGGTGACAGCTCCACGTCCAACGACGGGAACACGCCCGCGTCAACAACCTCGACGGCGCCCACAGCGTCGTCCAGCGCGCCCGCGCAGGATGATTCCCTGACCTGCAAGTGGTCCAACTGCGGCGACAAGTTCACCTCTGCCGAAACTCTCTATGTAGGTCTTCTCTTTTCTTCTCTCCCGTCCGTGGCAGCTACCCGTCCACCCGGCTATTGCTGACTTCTGATTAGGAGCACATCTGCGAGAAGCATGTGGGAAGAAAGAGCACCAACAATCTCAACCTGCAATGCCAGTGGGCGCAATGCCGCATCACTACAGTCAAACGCGACCATATCACGTCGCATATCAGAGTTCACGTGCCATTGAAGCCTCACAAGTGCGACTTCTGTGGAAAGTCCTTCAAGCGGCCACAGGACTTGAAGAAGCACGTCAAGGTATGTACTTCTGCAGTAAAACACACATCGATCAACACTCTGTGCCGCGCGGGCCTCTGCTGACGGCGCTTCCAGACGCATGCCGATGACTCCGTTCTTGTTCGATCACCCGACCAGCACGGCTCCATGCCTGGCGGTTACAGAGGCTCGGGAAAAGGTAAGCTACGCCCCAGTCCAAGCCCCGAGGATTCCCTTGTTGCCGAGGCTAATTCTGCCTCCTAGCACCGTCCAGCTACTATGATCACAATGGTCAGATGCGTACTAACTCCGTCCCGTTTGGCCAGCCGCCGCACCCAGGTGGTCATACTAGCAGCTACTATCAACACCATCAACACCATGCGCCGGCCTCGTATGGCACCGCTCATATGTACTATTCGATGGCCGGCCGAGGCGACCACATGGGGTACCACGCTCCTGCTGGGTACGACGCTCGTAGCAGCAAGCGGTTCGATGCCGTGAGCCACTTCTTTGCCGAGGCCAAGAGCCGCCAGCTCGATCCGACATCATACCACCAAGTGAGCCAGAGACTGGTTCCTCTGCATGGGGCCCTGCCGCTCCATGCTCCTTCTATGGCGACCAACTATCTGCCTGGCCCCGCGGCCGTGGCCGTTGATGGCCACGCCGTCCATGCTCCCTATCAGCAGGTCTACCAGCTGCCCTCCATGCCGGATCTGCGCACTAAGAGCGACCTGGTGCACATGGATCAAATGCTGGAGCAGATGCAGACGACCATATATGAGAATTCGTCACACGCTAATCCTTATGTCCGCCAAAGCCACTCGCCTCCGCAGACGGCTGCGCACGGCCCGCCTATGGGAGCACAGCATCCGTATGGCGCTCACATCACTTCGCCCATGACCGATATCTCGTCGACTCATTCGACAGGCACGCCCGCTGCCACGCCGCCGTCCAGCTCGCAGTCTTGCGCATCCGGACACTCGCCTAGCGCCTCGTCAGCCACATTCTCCCCCTCGCCCCGCTCCACAGGGCCGGCGCTGTACCCGACGCTGCCTGCCGTGACCTCTGGCTATCCTGGCCAGTCGGCGACATCGGGCCTAGGCCCTAGCTTCGACTCGGACCGCCGACGGTGGTCGGGCGGCAGACTGCAGCAGTCGAGCACCGGACCGCGACCGCTCGTCGATCGGGAGGGCTCGCGCACGCCGAAGGCTCACGATTCGGCCATCTCTTCCCCGTCGGCCGAATCCGAGCGGAGCTCAGAAGGTCGGGAGCGCGAGGACCAGGCCCAGGAGGTGTGGGTTGAGAATATGCGATGCATCGAATTCCTCAGGTCTTACATCAGCACCAGGCTGAACAATGGGGAATATGAAGCTAGCAGTCCTGTCTCCACTTCTTCTAGAGAGGCCGACTCGCCCACACGCCCACCTTCTCAGCCAGCTTACCCTGCGTTGCCCGTCCCCTAAGCCTGTTTCGTCGTTGGTCAGTTTAACGCATTGAGTTTGACATATAACACATGAAGAGATGAAGAGGGGGATACCAAGCGAGTTTTGTTGCCTTGCGTCTTGTTTGCAAGGGGTCTGTTGATTGCTTGTGGTTGTGCTGCTGGTGGTGGTGGTGGTGGCGGTGGTGACAAGACCATCCGCTGAGCCATCTCTATCTGTTTTGCTTTCGTTTCTACATTGTAGTTGAAAATACGATTCCCAACCGATGTACCTAGATGTCTACCTTCCAGGTATTGCTTGCAGTAGATGAGCCCATTTGTGGCGATTGATTCTCTTATATTGTCCATATCGCGAGGATAATTATGAGTCTTTAGTAGATCTATGAAGTATTTACACACACATCCCTGCTTTGTGCATTGGCCTGACAAAGTGATTTAAAGTCGGCTATGCAGGAACTGGAGCTTCATGGCGCATGCTCGGGTGACCGACAAGAGGAAGGAACTGGATAGGTATATTATGGTACAATGTCTCTTGCGTCAAGTATCTGGCAGGTGAGACTCATATTTACTAGATTATTATAAAAAACTTATCGCCTTACGCCAAGTTGTAGGCTGGTGCTTCAGAGGTATGTACCTTGAAGCTGAAAATGAGTAACCTGCAGGTACCTCAGTACGTAAGTGGGGTTGCAAACACGGTTGCTGTGGGGATGAGCGCATGGCCCATCACATCAACTACAGTGACAATCTACCGACTTCAATTAACCTGTCAATCAACAACTGTGCCACAGATCGATAAAACAAGTTACTGACGTTTGCCTTGTTCTAATGTGCCGAGGAGACGCGACAGATTATTGACAACTTATTTCTCAAGGGCAGCAGCGCTAGTTCTTGCAACTTCTCTTGCCCTGTCCGTCAACAGCAGCCTGTTGTTTACTTTCACGACCAAGCAGATCAGGTTCTCCGCTCACGCTCCTAGCTAACCTAGCTCGAGTCCACAATTTGCGCCGTGCGCACGTCACTTTCAACTACTTGTAAGGAGACAGACATCTCGAGATCTCGCATCGATGGTACGTAAAGTAATTCAGGAAGCACCCACTTCGTTTCGACAGTTTGTCGTCTAGTCTAGTGCAAAGATCAAACCAAGGAATTTGTCCCATGTGTTGAACGCTACGAAGCAAGGGTGGAAAGAGAGACCAATTGCACCCCTACGACCATACTGTGTACATCGAGGCACTACTGAGTCGTACCGAAGGCTCACCGTCCGTTCTTGTTCCATCTAGTCTATGTCGTCAGTCGGTTATAAGCCGTCCCCCCTGGGCTACGGCTCGCCTCGAACCTCTCCATTCCGCAGACCCGTATCCCCATTACCTCCCTCGCCATCGCCGTGCTCAGCAGCCCCAGCTCCAGCTCCACTGCCACCATCGTCGCCGTTAGCGAATCGACAGCCACAGTCACAAGAGCAGCAGTTGTTGCAGACCACACCGAACACGACGACGACAGCATCCCCGACCAAGGCACAGGCACCGGGTGCGAGAAGCAGCAGTAGCTTGTTCACGCCTTCGAGATTCGTCGGAAATACCGGTACCAGTACCACTATCAATTCCCACAGCAATAACAACAATAACACGAATCCTTCGACGCCGATGTCGTTGACACCGACTGCTCATACGTTCAGTGTCGGCGGCGGAGGGGAGAGCCGTACACCGCGGAGATTATTCGTGCCCCCTTCTCCTACTGCTCCCAGTAGTACTATCACTACTACTACTATTCAAGAGCCCAAGGCTTTTATGACGAGCACGACGACAACAACATCTTCACAGCAGCAGTTCCCTCTCGGGTCGCCGGCTCACATCATCTCATCTCCCTCGCGCGCGTCGACGGCCACGGGAACGACGATGTATCCGCAGTCCCTGCAATTCCACCACGGCGGTGCTAAGAACAGGGGGAATGTTGCTGCTCATCATAAGCACAACGGCGACAGCAACAGTTTGGGACACAACAACAGCGATCTGTCCAGGCTGCAGCCGCCGCAGGTCCGCATGTTGCGGGACGGGTTCCAGATCCTGGACCGGGACGGCGACGGCGTGGTCGATAGGCAGGACGTGGCGGATATGCTGACGCAGCTAGGTGCGTTTTCTTTCTTTCTCGTCGCTTTTATTGAAAACATGAACTTTGTCTATGCATTCATTCATGTGTTCATTGTCTTTTTGCTCTTTGGCGTTAACATCCCCACTTCTCCTTTTTTTCCCTCTTTTCCCTTTCGATAAACCAGCTATTTTGAGATGAGGGAAGTCTTTTTAAATAAATCGAAACCTAACCAAGTCCAAAATTAACTTTTTTTCTCCAGGCCTCCCAGCAGAACCGTCAGACACATCCGTCTTCTTCCCGCCCGGGGGCCCGCAGACGCTCACGCTGGCCAGCTTCCTCAACTCGGTGGCGCGGCCGCTGGCGCGGCTGTCGCCGGCGTCGGAGCTGCTGGCCGCCTTCTCGGCGTTCGACGACGACGACAGCGGACAGGTGGACGTGGGCGAGCTCAGGGACGCGCTGCTAAGGGCGCCTCTAGAAGAAGAACGGGAGACGCTGTCGGTGGCGGACGTGGAGAAGGTCGTGGGCGCGTTTAGTGGTAGGAGGGCGTTTAGCAAGAGCGGTGGCGGTCTCGGCGGTTTTGGCGCGAGGAATAGAAGAGGAGGAGGGGATGTGTTTAGGTATAGGGAGTTTGTGCATTCGGTTGTGGGGGGCTCGGGCACGGGAGGTGGTGGTGCGAATGGCAATGGGGGAGAGAGTGAAGACGGAGAGGATGGGGAGGGTGAGGAATGAGGATTGGATGGGGGGTGAGGAGAGGTGTGAGGAGGCGAGGCGGGTGAAGCGAAGGAAAGGAGAGAAAGTCAGGGGGTTATGTTTTACTTGGCCTTTCTTTTCTCGACAGGCTCCTGTCTTTCCTCTCCTTTTGTTTTCTTGCTCCTTGCCTTTGCATTCAGTTCTGGATCTGGATTTGGATCTGGATCCGGATTCTCTCATCTCGTTTTCCTCGCCCCTGCTCTCCTTTCTTGGCTTGTTTTGTCCGTTCCTGTTTCGCCCTATCTTGACTTGTCTTCTTTCCAGCGGAAACCGGGACCGGTCAGAACGGTGTAGGAGACTTGCAGCTTGAGACTGGACGTTGGGACTTGGTATTTTCATGTTAAAGGGGGGAGGCAACGCAACGCATGTATGTGGTGTTAGGCGTCTTTGCTGTTTAACGAACAATCTTGTATCGGGATAGGAATAATGAACAGGAGACGGTGAAGAGTTTGATATAAATGGTTGTGAAGAAGACGAAGAAAACTCGAGAATGTGAATGAGTTAGTTAGAAGGGGGAAACGTAAGGAGGATGAATAACAATGAGTAGTCTAGGAGACCGGCGGGTAACAACGTTATACATACAAGTTTAGAAAATGAGACATACGCAGGAACATGAGCATGAACATGGACTCTTGATGTGGAAGATGTATTCTACTGTGACCATACACAAAGTGAGCCGCGCAACAACATTGTGTCAGTAATCGCTTGGAGCTTACGGCATGGGTAGGACGTAGAAGAAATAGAGTAAGAGGTAGAGATCCTCTACAGATTTGTTCCTATTTGTTTTTCTATAGGTACAGTGAGGGAGGGCTGTCTTTCTAGAGGTTGAAAGGCGTATATACTTATGTGTATTAGGCTAAGAAACTTGGTTGTATAAAGCTTGCATCTCTGTTCTGCCCTTTTTTCTTTCATTTCTTTTTTTCTAGTTTTATTCTGCTTCTTGTGTTTAGGTCCCCCTTTCCCTCCTCTTTCCATTGTGTTTCTCAAGCTTAAGCATCTTTAGATACTCTTGGAGGTTACCCCTTTTGCCACTCAAGTAAGCTAGTTGATAATGTAGAATACAAGTGCCTGCCCCTAATTACTTGTGATGGTAGGGAGGTGGGTTAGATAGATACAGGGCCCAGACGAGCTAGATAGACAGGCGGACGGATATACCAGGATTTTCTTAAGAGGAAGCCAATGAACTCGCATCATCCTCTGACTTCTGAGCAAGTACCACGAGGCTGAAGTGTTGCTAGCAAGCGTGGGCGTGGACAGATGGCATCGATGCCCGTGTCTTGAAATCGGAAGCCAATTCAGCGTGTGCATGTATGCGTTCAAAAATGCCTTTGCTGTGTGGTCCGCAGGACTCCATGGTTGTTGGAGGTGTAAGAAATGAAAAGTGCCATGCCTCGATACAGCACTACGTATACAGACGCCGGTTATGTGGTACCCCAGTGAACCTATTCTACAAGTGGCATGCCTCACCCTGATTTTGCGTAGTTACAGCAGTAAGTAGGCCCAGTTGGTTGCGGTCTTTTACCTCTTGCCTCTTGATCCTTACCAGATATCCAACCAGGTTGTAATTCGTGCCGGGATGCCCGTAAAAGCGAATGAATCATAGACAAGAGCCCAGATACGTAGATCATTCCCCGTAAGTCGCTCTACATTTCTCTCTAACCTCCCCTCGCACGGTACCGTGATGTCAAAGATCGATCCAAAGTGTTGGCGGAAAGGATAGAATGGCGCACAAAAAGAAAGGGGATGGACCGATGAAGATAATAATAAAACAAGAACTGGTCTATGTATAGTTCCGCTGTATATTTAACTTGCCGCCGTTCTAACCCGCCCCCCGCTTGTCTCGCCTTACACAAGCACACGATGAAGCCTTTCAAACACGACAGCGGGGAGTTAATTCCGATCCTCCTCGGACAATTTTTGACTTGTTTGTCTCTGTAAGTGTAGGGTATTCCAACTTTAGAGTACCTGGGTAGAGAGCCTTGTCGACGACTATGCGCTGTGGTAAGGCAAGAGATATAATACGAAGTTCCGTCTGTTGGGGAGTTCTGTTGCACGACAAGGACATCGTCACGATAAAGTAATTCGAACAGGACCAAGCTCACTGTTGATCAGTACATGCCGTCAAATCGATATAACGTACACCATGACCAACCACATAAGCTCTACAGCCTCTCTGAGGTTATACAGATTCGATTCCGAGGGAGCGAGTTGGCAGGTATGTAACGTTTCTTCGCTTACGTCTCACCAGCATCGTGTATTTTATTGCTCATCAGGCGAGGCAAAGATGGAGGGAGCATTACACAGCAAAGAGAAGTTGGCACGGAGACAAAAGCTGTTGGCTGCCAGCTTCCCCAGTGTTCCATCTGTGCCTATGTGTCATCTCTGTCTGCTTATATAGAGAGGCCACGTCAAACGGGATGTTGCTGTTGCGCGGGACGGGGAGGTAATAAGAAAAATACCGGTTGGGGAAAGTGAAGGGCTTCGATATGTAACCTCCACATGATGCATTTGCAGCAGTGTCACTTGATATTCTCATGTTTGTTCTGTAAGTCCTGTAGGTCCTCCGTGAGAGGTAACCACTATAGGACCTTTGGAGGGTGACCAGCACAGCTTCTAACATAACCTAGTCTAGCTATATCCAAGTAAATACCGGTAACACATGCGGGAAGCTGTGAAGATACAATACAGGACCTGGCGGGCATGGGTTGATGCAAGTAAGCAGTCGACCAATCTCAGATGTACGTGTATGGGGATCTGCGGTGACCCTTTTCGCAGCCCGCCCTGGAGCCTGGATCGAACTTAGTTAAGGTAGTATCTTATTAGACTTGGGGAGGGTGTGAGCCCTGCATCCGCCCTTTCGGGATTTGAAACATTACGTGCAACAAAACTTGTAAATCCTTCGAGTACCTCGCGCTTGTGCTCATTTCCCCATGCCCAGCCCGCCTTGGAAGGGATGAGGGAACCGCAAGAGACGTCACTAGAGGTGACCTCCGCCGACAGTTTACAGTCAAGTGTCTAATTGGGTAAGATGTATACATCATGTTGGCTAACTGCCATTGTCGGATCCAAGTGGAAATAGTACAAACCAAGTTTATGGTTGGCAACTCAAGGCACAACGAGCAACCCCCAATCAGTCATATGTAACCTGTTTCCCTAACGTACAACTGTAGGCACTACTCTCTCTCTCTCTCTCTCTTCTGACTTAGGCACCAAGGTCGGAATTAAGAAGTACATCGTGAGTAGGACAACGGCATGCCCACGGTTCATTTGTGACCCTTACTTGATCACTTGACTAATCAATGGCGGACTTGGCAGAAGAGGAAGCAGGCGGTGACTGATTCTTGACTGATTGGGAACATTGGGAGGCTGACCGCATCGTCACCGGGGAGTGTAGGGCATGCTACTGCTACGTGTGGAGGGCAGAGGTAGCTTATCTTATGCCGTATCTCTTAGCCCAAGCATGTCCCATCGATACGTGACATTCTAACCTTGGACGATAATACCCCATTACTATGGGGAAACGGGACACGTAGGGCAGAGAGTGCAGGCAGTGGTACGGGAGTGGGGTTGGAAGGGTGACACGACAAGACGGCGAGGCAGTCAGTCATTCGGTCGGGGGAAAGAGCGTTGACGTGGGGTGGATCTCCGCAGAAGGGGCGGTCTTCCACAGTCAGGAGGAAGAAAGTTGAAAACGAGACCGTGGCGCCGACAGCCTGCCTTGAAAGCGCAGACTAGTAGTCCCCGTAAACTTCTCGCCCAATTAAATACAGACTCCAGCCAGCAGAAAAGGAAGACCGTGCAGCTCACCTCGTACGTAAGTGAGTACCTATCGCATTCGGTCGACACATCAAGCTGCCATCGTTCACACTACAGGTTGTAAGTACACACCGCGTTTCTAGTCTCGGAGATACAATCCCGCCGGTGCAAGTGTGCGGCTCCGTCGTGTCTAATCTGTGTTTCTGGCTGCCTCACCCAAATACACAGTCTTTACAGTACACTTATCCCGTATTCTGTATTTGTCAGTTTAGCAAGGGACGAGGGACGGGTGTCAAAACTCCGGCTTTCGGGCACCCCTTGCTCACCGGAGCTATGATGCCTGGCATGCCTGGTAACGGTACCGTATCTAGTCTAGACTCTGGTCTAGATACTGTAGATCCCCGGCAGTTGCGCCCATTCCGCTTCGGACATGTACCAGTAGCACTTTATCCTCTCCCGAGTCCCAGCAAAGTTTGACAGGTTCGAGTAAGGCTGACCAGCGATTCATGTTGCACTATCCAGCTCAACTGGTACGAAGTTAGCGCTCACACTTGTGACTTGCACTGGAGAAATTTTTAAGGGGTCTGCTCATCACATTCCAGCTTAAAGCTTGCTGCCCCCAAGCTAAACAATAAAGCCGAGGTGAAAAGCAAGAGGGATTGATACGCGGAATGTATTTACATACTGCTGCACACTGAAGATTGAAAACAAACTAACAAAACACTAGGTTAAAAGTTGATATACTTGTACGGTATTCGATAGGTCTACACTATACTAACCTACCCAGTACTGCTGTACAACAATCTCGTATAGCTGTACAAAAAGAACCTCTTAAATGCCTGGCGTGCCTGGCTAGGGTCTTGCTTATGGATAGACATGTAAACAATGGTGACAAAAAAACATATACACAGGATCCTGGTTCCCTACGCAATAGATAGCCAGGAGACAAAAACATGAGACATGCATGCAGAGAGGTAAATAGAAAAAACAATCGGTATCGCCCAAAACACCTAACCTGGTACTGGTAGCCTCTCAAAAGGCCAGAAGTTCTCTACCCTACCTAGCCTGCAAACGGCTTAACTATTAAGTAGGTAGGTTAGCTGTCCACAAACCACATGGCAAAGGGTCTTCGGGAACGGAAATCAACTTTTTACTCGGAGCGGGTTTCATTCTCGGCCCTGCCATTGGATTCGGAACGAAGCACTACCGACCAGTTTATGCACTAGCCACTCTAGCAAGGTGCGTACTTACAGGACATACCTACGTATTGTTTGTTTGTTTGATCGAGTCAGGTTCTGCATAGTACACTAGACATCGAACAGATCTTATCCCTAGACTAGGTTACATACTTCACAACGCCCACTCAGCCGAGGTATGGCAGTATACTAGAGTACTCCTACTACTGTCTACGGTATGTGATTTAACTCTCTCCCTATTAAGGAACAAACTACAGGAGTAAGCACCTTCGAGAGACGAGTAGCCGAGACAGCGACCAGAACATTTATCGGACTTAATCACTAAAAATGCCCGGTTTTGCAGATAAAAAGACATCGGCAATAACCAGCAGGCATTGCACAGTAAGATGATCAAAGGATCTTCCGGGTAGCCAATTAGCGCTCGGGACGTCTGTACCTCTCTTAAAATCCCAACCACTCGCGTAAACACGCGGCAAACAAGTAAATACCTACCTACCTACTGCTGTAGACCTCACTCGACTGGTATATGCTGTACAGCAGTACTTGACGCTATTCTGCTTATAACCCCCCTCAAGGCTGCTGGGATGGCTGTATCGAGTATGTCAGGATACCGCTGCCTTGCTGTAATGTCTCATGTATTACTGTGAAGGTTGAACTGGAGGCTTTGTTAACATTCCGTTGGCAAGGTTGGCACTCGGTGTCTACCTCCAGAGTAGGAGCAAGTAATGTTCTTGGTAGGTAGCAAAAAGGAGCAAGGGTTTGACTTAACGGACAAGAAGTCTCTTCATATCTCCGGACGTACCCCCTAGCCTCTATGTTTCAAGGGTTAAGACCAATCCATAGAGCTGTACTGTGGCAGATATCAATTAACTTAACCTAAGTACATCCCTAATCTTTGCTATGTGTTTTTATCTTCGGACTTTACGGAAGTCTCAAACTAATCCGATTGTTAGTAACCACTTTGGCCCGTGATGCCGTGGGCCGGATTGCCGGTTACAATGCTATGTCCAACTCATCACTTGCAGTTTTACACAGTAATTATAAAATGACCTCGCTTTCTCCGAATTATCGCTGCTTTTCTCTAATCGCCGTCTGCAGCATACTTGTAGGCATATATACTTACTCACTTACCTGCCTCATTTTCACTGACCATGATGACAATCCGAATTGCCGAGACTAGATAGGAACGGAAGGTCTTTTTTTCAACCCCTGTTGGACAAATCCAGGCAGCAAAGTACCATGCCGTACCGTACCGTGCCATATCTACATAATAGCACGTGGGTTGGGTTCTAGTCTAGGCATCTGTCTACCCCAAGATCGAACTTGGCCATTTTGTGGAATGTGGATAGATGTCAGTGGAATGAGAGATCTTCTTTCTTGTTTCAGGTCTCGGAGTCTCTTTTTCTGCCTATCTGTTTGGGCACATCAAGGCTAGCTTTAAGAGCAAGTTATGTATACACATAAGCCACATTTATCATTATCCTGTCTGATGTAAGGAAACAAATTGATTATCAATCGGCACTCGGCACAGCATTGCGGGAAAAAAGCGCAGCCATAAAAAACGAGCAAATCCACATCATTACCTATCATCTGTATAGAAAGCACATGATCAGAAACTGCCCACGGGCTGTATACACATAAAGACTCGAATATATATATATATATATATATATATATGGGTTGGCCTGGTCAACCAAGATCTTGAATTGTGAAAAAGATGCCTGCCTGCCCACTAAGAAGAAATAGGAAAATACCGTAGAGCCAACTACGTTAAGGTAAAAGAGGAGAGAAAATTCCAACAATACCAAACCGAGGGAATACACCGTAGGTCATCATCAATCTAGATCCCTTTACTTATCTAGTCTAGCCTACAAACATACAAACAGGTTAGCAGTAGTCTAGTATTGCGGTACAGCAGTACTGATGTTTAGATATGTATGTATGTAGTTTTGGCTATGAAGCCAGATAGCGGCTGTTCGGCTTCAAGCTCGGACAAAGAGGAGAAAAAAAGGACGCTTTTGTTGGTGAGATTCCATGTCAAGCTAGATAGACACTTAGAAATCCACAGAACTAGCCAACGGAAAACTAGGTAGACCGAATATCCGAATCCGCAGAGAAAGTACCTACCTGCTAGATAATCATAACCCACCCGCTTAGATTAGGTAAATACCTGTGTTAGTTAGTGTTACACGTCTTACGCGGCAGCGCGGCTATCAAGCTAAAATACCGTGCCCTTACCTGGTATGTACCTATCTATCTAATCTAGCGCCGTTTTTCAAACCCCGTCCGTGTTGCTGTCGTTGTAGGCTTTTTGCACGTGCGTCTGGCCTTATAACCTCCGTCAAGAGGGGTAGGACTAAGAGCAGTTCTAGGCAGGCAAGAAAAACAAAAAGAAAGAAAAAATAGGCTATATTAGTTGCCACGTCAGGCAGCAGGTGGTCACCAAGCATAAGGTTGGGAAGAGGGGTTCGTTGGTAGCTAGCTTAGCTTTACAAGGGAGAAAAAGGAGAGGGGAACAACAAGCAGATGGACAGGTTGGAAGGTAACTAACTGCCTGTATCGACATTCAGGGATACTTACACACAGCCCTGTGGTTTATCGGATTGATTAAGACACAACTCGAGAAATTGTGTCAAGTGGGATTCCCTCCGAAGCGGAGGGACGGAGGGAAGGAAGGAGGGGCGCGTGCCCGCGTCTGATCCCTCGAGACAGTGAGACACCCGCACACACACTCACGAATTAAAGAGAGCTTCATGACCTGGTACCCTGGGTAACCACCAGACAGACACAGGGCCTCGCTTACTATCTAACCTACAAATAAGCGCCATCGCTGTGGAATGAATCCCTTCCTCCAACAGACAACACCCGCAAGAGTCGCATGTAACTGCTGATATATGCACATACACAACAAGTTCAGTGTTTCAATCCTGACCCTGAATGACCCGGACTCTTGATCCCATGCATGCTGTATAGACATACATACATACATTCAAAAATTCCCGATCCTGATCCTGATCATGATGTTTTGACCGTTTATCCTTACCTCGCTTCATGAGTAAGTGCAGGTGATTAGGCATACTGACCTAGCACCCAACAAATGGCGAAAAAAAGGCGAGAAGGCGAAATGGAAAAGAGACATGGGAACGAAACAAGCAGGGGTAAGCTAGGTAGGTAGCTATGCTCGGAACCGGTCGGATAGCTATGTAAGCTACCTACATACCTAACCTAGCTGACTGTTTTCTTTGCGTTTGTTTCATGAATGATGTAATCGATCCTTCGATGTCCCCTATCCTTGTTATGCAAGCAAAAGTGTTAAAGCACAGCTCTCATTGCCAAAACTTACACAGCAAGTATGCGACCGGCATTAAAGTGTCTCTCAACTGTTGTCAGCTGAGAAACGGGAGTTGAAATCTCAAGGAGTCGTCGATTCAGAGTTTATGTAGTCCGATATAAGCTATGATCATGACGATATAGCAAAGAGTGGTGACCTCAAACTGATTCCACCTTGACGTGATAGAGAAGGTCCTGTGCAACAGGTGCCTGACACATACAGCTGTACAATCAAGGCGCATGTAGGATCACATAGACGCCTCTCCAGTGTCCACGCATCCATTCCACGTAAAGTCAGGCAGGTCATGTCTACGTACACAGGACACGCGGCAAAACAAGAGGTACGCACACAGGTTCAATGAAGCAGAGTAAGTAAACCGGTCACGCTCGGAAGATGTGATTTGCAGATGGGAAACTAGATTTTGGTTCGTTTCCGGTAGATTCATTCTTTTCGAATTTCTAAGCTACCTAGACAGGGTTCCCTGGTATGAAATTGAATTCCCCCGGATGGGAACTTCCCTTCATTCCCACTCGACCTTTGCGCCTCTCTCCGCACAAGCAATGCTCGGCTTTGCGGGAGATGGGACCAGGGAGCGGAAATCAGAACCCCGCATGCCCGAAACAGGGAGGGATTTTTTGCTGCCAGCCAGTCTGATAGGTGGTCATGATCTTCTTGCCCAATACAGTAATCCCACCACCAGGCCGTCATCTTTCATGTTTGATGCCGACCGATGGCTTTTCCCATCATCTCCAAAAGAGAGCCGCCCGTAGGGGTAGTGGTAACAATAATGTAGTACCATAAATCCGGACCCCCATGTGATCATGAAAAGCAGTTTGTACTGGGGTATCTTTCTCATAATCCATAGCCTAACAAAATATCGCCGACCGCCCTCCGAAAAATGGGAGGTTCCCGTTGGTCTTGTATTCCAAGAAGAGAAAAATAAAGATGAAGTGGCGTGTGTAAAGATATGTCTTGATAAGACAAATGAAAGCAGGTGAAAAATCAATGTCGCTTTGCGATTGTGACAGAAATGCTAATGCCGCTGATTTGATATGTTTCATAACGCCACCCAGATGCAGATTGGTGAAAGCACTTTTTGCCACAAGTATTTTAAGGTTAAGAAGCTTCGAAAGGAGAAATGAGGAAGAGAGGCGTCTTAGTAGACCGATATTGTCGGGACTGGTCGATTAGGATTCCGCGGCGGCAGATAGAACCCTTCGTTGTAGAAATCTGACTTGTCCTCTTCCTCGTCTTGTTGTTCTTCTTCCTGTATTGAATCGTAATACTTGGTTGTTATTGTGCTTGTATTCTGCTTGTCTGAGAATGTAGGTAGCGAGGCTGTAGGAGGGGAAGGTGGCATCGACTCGTCTTCCGAAGACTCGGAATCGTGCTCGAGCTCCGGTGGCGACGTTGAGTGCGACGGTGATCGTGTGAGGCTAAGGTAGCCAAGGTCCTCGTCCTCCTCGCTTTCTTCAAGCTCCTCGTCGGCCTCCATTTCGGTTTGTAGCATAGCCGGATGTGTTGCCATCATGTGAGATGGTATCCTTGAGAGGGGAGCGGCATCGTACATTTCAATGTCTTCGTCGTCGTCCATATCGCTGTCGTCATCCGAGTCGGAAGAGGTAGCCTCCCAGTCGTCTTCCTCCTCGACAACGGCGTCGGCCCATTGTATGTGTCTTTCTTGTGTCTTGGTAGTGGCACCGCGGACGGATTGGTTGAACCAGCTCTCTTGTTCCCGCTCGGCTTCGGCGAGATCGAGCATCAGGGAGTCGAGCAAGTTGGCGTGGCCCACAAGGAGCCGGAGGTTGTGGTCGGGACGGGCAGCCTCGGTCGAGAGCTTAGCCCGTGCCTTGTGGGCGAGGAAGTAGGTCTGGGTGATGGACATTGTCTTCTTCCTGAGCGATGGTGAGGGCGATGATGGAGAGTGGAAAGGTGAGGGCGAGTAAACGGTGGAAACCATGATGGCTACTATTTTCTTCTACTGCTAGTACTGGCGTTATTATGTTGTGTTTTGTCGCAATATTGTTGTGTGAGTCAGGCACCGATGTCCGATCAAGGCAGCAAAGTTTAACAGAAGGGCGGCCTGTTTCCTTTTGTATAAGTCCCTGTGATGGTCTTCGCCGGTGCAGGGTGCAGGTGCAGGGAGCAGGGATCTCGGGTCTGGTGCGTTACGGTGTGCGGGCTGCGGGTTTTGGACTGGTAGGGTACAACAGAACAGCTGTACAGCAGTACCTGGGTACTTTTGGGCCAAGATACTTCGGGACTGCGCCAGGCACGAGGAAATCCGACTTTTTGGTTTTTTTCCCCGCCGGCGTAAGTCGCGACTGGAACCGGGGTGCTCCCTGGTCGATGGCACAGTACGAAGGTACAGGCTACAGAGGTACGAAGAGAGGCTGCGCTGTAATTGCCTGGGCGAACCACGCTAGGTTAGCGACGATGTATTAAATAGCCGAATGATTGCCGTATCGGGTAATTGAGGTGCTTGCAGTGTTTCTCCGACTCCCTCAACGTTAGGTATTCAGCAGTCCGACTCTTGTGTGATGGGGATGTTAAATGTGCACTGTAAATCTCTGAACGAACTATATACCGTCTGCAAGAGAGGATAAAAGACAAAGAGTAAAAAACAAGAACAGGAGATGGATTCCGTGGTTTTTTGTAGATAGTACGCAGTTCAAAAGACGCCAAATGTTATCGCCGTGGAATACAGCTGTAACCTAGTGGAAATACGAATAGGGCTGGGATGAGAAATGAAGCTCGTACCTGCTGACTATTCACTTCTCTGCTTCTCCATGTATTATCAATTGGGCCTAACAATTTTGCGCTGTGGTGGTTGAACTCCGCTCCGACTGAAAGAAACTCGGTCTTAACGGGCGGGAATTCGGCTTCTGCCATGGAAATGAACTTGGAATTCGTAATCGGTCTCGCACTAGACTACAACCCGACCTCTGGAGTCTGCACAACTGATACTACTTTCACGCTAGTCCTCATCGCTGTCATTACCTCTCTGCAAGACTGCAACCGTTGGTAGTGATACGCTTCAGACATCTGGCCGCTCGCACTTAATCTCCTCCACGGCTACATGGTGCTGTAACTCCGCATGTGTCGGATGCCCAGAAGTCGAGATCACTGGAGCCAAGCACCATGCCTGCTAGATAGCACTCGGCACCATGTAAGAGTGTCGGGTTTGTCCCCTGCTGACCATGTAACTCATTTAATTCCTATCTCCACCGTTGCACATCTTCGCCATATCTTTATGCAGACCATGTTCTGCTGTAGCCTGTAAACCTGTTGCTTGCGCGAACACCTGTCTCGGCCGTAGAGAGGCATTGTTGTCGTCTAATCGCAGCTGGCATCCGGCTGCTTTCGGATGCACATCTGCAACGGCACGGCTCTCTACAGTAAGTACCCTGGTGGTGCCTGGTCACGTCAAGAGCCTGGTGAAATATAATCAGAGCAATGCCATGCCCAGGATGTGATGATGTCTGCGATCGTCCCTTCCACACCGGAGATATGGTGTTCGTGTCTGATCTCTTATGTGTCATCTATTCGCTTCCATCGAACTTTTGTCTTTCTGCATCCATGGAACAATGGAATCCCGCGAGCCACATGAGATATGACGGTCGATGTTTAATTTGCGCCTTTGCTGCTGTGACTCGACCTGCTGATGAATCATAATTAAGATTGCTCAGCACGCAGCAAAGAGCCGATGATTAATAATTCGATCCACACTTTACCTGAAGTAGAAGCTTGGCCAAGAAAGCAGAACGAAATCTATCCTGATACCTGTTATCTTACATACATAGTACCTTGTGTGTCAATTTTTAATTGCGACGAAGGGTCACCTTCTGCACAAGTATTCGGCCTTGAGACTTTCTTATTATTCCCGTGTTGACGAGGAACGTGATACACAAGAACCACCCGACTAGTCTAGGTAGTCCTGGTTCCTAATGAAACAAAGCCATTCATGCTAGGTTAGTTGGGACAGACAGTAAATAAACCGTCTCTCAGATATTGGAGTTTAATTGACTTTGAATCAACAGTCGATCTGAGACGAGTTGAAGCTATTAACTATCAGGTCTTGTCCAATCGCCAGATAAAATGGTTTAAGCCCCCGGATAATTCTGCCCAAAAGACACTGAACCATCAACTTGGGGTACCCCCAGGTTCGTTCGTTGTTGTGTCGGGTCCGCCCTTCGACCGGAGACCATGTGACTCCATAGCCTTGGCTCGCTTTTGGCGAAACTCCCACGAGCCCCGTCGTCATTTGACGATTTTTCCGTCCCCGCGCGGCTTTTGGGCGAAGGATACTTACTTATCTCCTTAACTTGTATCAACGAGCACTTTATACGTTAGGCAACCACCCAAAAGTCGAGGCATCAGAAGGAATGTCCTGGCACCGTAACCACATTTGTTCCCTTGCATAACAAACGCCAAATGATGTTCAATTTGACAATGTCGATCCCACCTTGCGTCTTCGAGGTTCGGACCCTGTCCGATATGATAACGTAACTTGAGAGTCCAGACACGCAACCTTATTTGTATGGCCTACCCAATTAAGGCAGGCGACGCGACGCAGGGCCATGCCGAACTTAACCTGAGTGCTTATGTATCGCGCTGGATTTCTGAGTCGTGACAGGCCTAATCAAATCAAATCAACCCCATGAAACAAAGGCGAGCCCGAATGAAATGAATATCGCCTACGGAGAATATTCATATGTCGCTCCTGCAGCATACTGAAGTTGAGGACGAAAGTGTCACCAATAATTATTCCTATAGTCTCTTCGAGGGCCAAGTCAACAGATCCAGACTCTCCGTCACTTTTGATAAGCACAAGAGTTAATATGTGTACAGCAGTACAGCATATTGAAGACACTGTCCGTCAAGCCAACCAGTATTTGGTACATACAGCTAACCTTAAGGTTACACCCCGTGTGGGGCCCTTGTCGTTCTGGTATCGTTGCTCGCCTGTCTTATTAAGCGAGAACGAAGGATAGAGCGATAGAAAGATAGAGAGGAAGAGCAGTGTAATAGGCTGGCTCGCTAACCTCGACTGAGTATTGCTGCTGTACAGCAGTACAGCAGTCAGTAAAGTACCTGGCACTCCTGGCAGCATGGCTGAGAGGGTGCAGAGATGGTGGATACTTGATAGTACCTTGCTTACCTGGCACGCCCTGGGTGTTTATTACCGTGTAGGGCTGATGGTTCCTGGCACTCCTGGATGGACTTGGCGGGTTGTTATGAGTACTTTGTCATCAACTCAGCCACAGGGCGCAGGCAGTGCACGTACGGGGGTAGATGGTGATCCATATTCGTCACTGCAATTTCCCGTGGAATACAGGGGCTACAGTAGAGTAGGTGACCACAGTTGCATAATCTCACGAGTCACAGCCAATGCCGCTGATGAGAGCCAGCGATTCGTGATTTCGTGAGTGCCCTTGGAGCATCGGTCATCTCCTTGAAAACGTGGAGTACATGCAATAGACGACTTGTTCCGGCAGGCAAAGGCGATCTGGCGGTGACAACAAACCCGCCAACATAAGCCCTTAAACGTAGTGCAGTAGTGGTACAGCCTATGCGGTTCGCTGTCGCATGACGACCAATCTGAGTGCCTCGTACCTGAGCAGGGGTCAGAGCCTGAGACAGGGACCTGTGCTGTATGCATACTTACTGATGTAGGCTGGAAAGTTGTTGTTTTGAATCGGCACTGCCAACCTGTGTACTTCACAACAAGTTGTCAAATATAACAACGCATACTATTGCATAGGTAGGTACATGTCGGTAGGTACCGCAGAATACCTAGTATTGTGCCCTAAATTGGGCAGACAAATATGTCAATACGCACATCGGTGCTCTCTCGCTTCCGAAGAGAAGTCGCGCGTCGGAGCCGAAAAAGAGCGCAATCTCATTGTCTTTCTCTTTCGGTTTCGTTAAGAGTCCGAGTTTCCCGATACCGTTGGAGAGGACAGCGATGACATACGCAGTTAAAAATTCTTTGGGGCTTCCAGGACTAGACTAGCGAAAGGGATTTCAGAGAAGCGAAAATGTAATCGGAAGCAATTTGTTTTCTTTATGGCCTATTTACTTGTATCTACCAAGTAATGTCGTCACTTTCTTCGCGTTCGATGTTCTTCCGCGATCGCGTTCTGCAAGACCTGGACAGGTGCTGCAACTTGGGTAAACCGGATGTAGGTAGGTAACGGTTACAGCAGAAGACGGGTAGTGACTGGACTGGTGAGGGGACCGGGACCGGGGAGCTTCGAGAACTCTTCTCTCGCATGAAATATTGTCACATTTATTACACGTGTTTGCACCTGCATCTTATTGCTACTCCCCCCTCCCCCCTTTTCTTCTTCCTCTCCCAGCCATACGATAACGAGAGCCGGTTTTCAGCTGACCACCAATGTAACATAAGATTAACTCTTCATCTCTGAGGACCTGAGGGTCGAGACCGCCGCAGACTAATCGTAAGGTGGTATGAGGAGTCTCGACGCGACAGAGCTGGAGAGACTAATAATGATAAATAAATAGCGAGAGAGAAGCGAGATCATATATCATAACCTGTCAAATACAGTAACGTTGTGCGCAGGCTGGTGTTTAATAGATGACTGGCAACGAATCTCGCCTAGGTTAGGTATGTACTATGGTTATGATATATGCAGGTCAGCCCGCCAACCTACGTATCTCCTGTACATGTCAGACCAGCTTAATTATAGGAGCATTATAGGGAGATATCACTTAGTATACGACGTCAATAGCACGCCGTTTCTTGGTACTTGGTAAGTTGCCTGGCTCCACGTAAACAGAGATGGATCTGGGGATATATGCGCCCCCGTCCATGGTAAGGGGAGTCCCTTTGCTTTAACGGTTAGAGCCATTGTTACCATTGTTACCGGGTATACTCAACGTAGTATCATTCACTGTATGGGGATCCGGCCTTATACTACTATAGCCTTGCTGGAGGCGTGACGGCCGAGCCAAGGCTTTGACTACTCGAGCTGAGCGCATGCAAAATCTCAGGAGCCGAACACTAGTAGAACTTCGTTCCACTTAACCAAACACAGTACACCAACAGCCTGGCTCCTGTAAAAGCCTTTAGGTTAGGACGTTTCTCAGGCACTCGGTGAAAATGGTCAAACATGTTGGCTAATTTTGTTTACCGTGATACAGACCGCCGGGGGGTAATTTCCTGCCCCTGCCACAAAACATACTACGGACCCGAAGCGGCTACATAGCCAGATAGCTGTATAAATGCCATTCATCTTCAACTTCCTGTATGTATGTTCAGGCCAGTGTCCTCTACATACTAGTATGTAGCAAGCTTGGTGAGTTAGAGGGCATCGGCTTTATCCGAGGACTCGGATGTTCTAGACTTCCCTCTATAGGATAGGTCGGCTCGGCAGCTATACTGCGTACGTACATTTCAGCTGGGCTAACGAGGTCTATCTCCCGGGGAAGGGGATGAACTCGGATTCGATTTCTATATCCGGTCGGTGAATGTCGAATACTGGTTGGCGTCTGTTTCGTTTTGGTATTGCATGTTGTTAGGGTACCTGGTAGTCTAGGATCTGGACACCCTAAGGGATAGATACTGAGATGGATTAGACAGACATGGCCTGACAGCCAGACCAAATCAGTTGAGATGATAGATCCGCCTCCGCTGGAGTCCCGTCACTGTCCTCATTATGTTCCAGGTAAAATGGTGTACCCCTCAGGACCTGATCTACTTATCTGACTTCTGTCTGACCTAGGCATTTCCTGATCTGAGTCCATGGCAGTGTCTATTCAAGGGTAGTCCTGTGCTGAAGTGTAGCTCGCCGAATAAGATTCGGAAATTACCTGCTTATGTTCCCCTAGATTATCGAGTCGAGACTGAAAATACTGTGCAAGAATGAAGGGATTATCGTTGGCTCCCAAACGCTTGTTTTTGTTTTGGTGCCGGCTTGAAGCTTTGGTCCTGACGTGATTTAATATGGTTTAATTTTACTGTGAGCTATCCTAGTCTAGCAGGCTCAAGATCTCACGTCAGGTCCCCGGTGATTCACTCCTCTACGCGTCCCAGTCGGTCGGGATCCGTGTTGCTACAACGATCCTTGGAAGCAAACGTAGGTGTACCGTGATAAAGAGTGGGCTGAAAAGGCTATGTCGGCACTTGTCCAATCAGAAGAAGGGTCTTCCATGGGTACCGTATCCAAACGCGGCCGCCACCCCTCGTGGTCGTGGAGGAAGCGGGATAGGTGGATGCTGTCCACAACTTGGCCATTCTTGGCTTCTGTTGGCCATGTAAGCCCTTACTTAGGCATAGCCGTGAGTATGTGATGGTATCTGGGGCGACCTTCTTCAATTCCTGTGTCCACTGGTGGTTTCTACGGCATGTAGAACTCAGACGAGGAGGGGCCATTGAGACGTTCTTCCGTCGATAAACTCGTTTTCGTGTTCTGTCGTGTACACTGTATCAGCAATGAGCGAATTGGACAAGCATGAGAGAGATTCTATACCTTGGAGGACTTGTCTTAGGGACCTGACCTTAGGCATCTGCCCCATATTCTACATTTGTTGTGGAATCACGTCTGCCCAGGTAACCCGCAATGCATGAATGAGGCTTAACCGGTGGGGTGGGTTTGCTGTGCAATATAGGACTTTCCAATGTACGACATGCATCCCTCAACCTCAACACGACCGCCCATTGCATTTGTTTCAGGATCTACATAGCCTTAGGCATCCGATTATCCAAGCACGGACCCTGGAAGTCTCAAGGCTCAGATTGATGATCAAAGATTGAGATAACCTCAAGAGTAAACGATTATCTGGGTAAGTTTTATGCCTCGGATATCTAAAGACTTGTTGTCGGCCTTCATGTTGTTAGCGACTATGTTATGTTGATGTCCTTTTCATATTTCGATAGCATAATTCATTTTATTGCATCTCGATTCTTTTTTTGATCGCATTAAACCATATACCCAAACCATTAGTTTCATATTCTCCCTTGCCAATGTTAGCAAACGCATCCTAATTTCCCTCCAATAGTATTTGTTACATACATTGTTATCCCTTTTGCTATTGCTTCAAGGACAAAAACATTATACAACCGGCTAGTGGGAGAAAAAGCAATATCAATCACATATTCCCAAGTAGGAAATTAATCGGAAAGTGAAAGTGATACAAAGTCGAGCCCTGAAAGTCCTAACCTAAGTCTTGGTGTTATCCCCATAGGTTAGTTAATTCTCCGGAAATTTCGGCCCATCTCTGTAGGGATCCGTCTAAAAGACTTTTTGTAAAGCACTAGACTAGAAAACAGACATAACAACAGGTGAATGTCAGACAACGAAATGAAGGCATGTCATACCAAGTTGGTCAGCAAAGCCGGATGAATGACTTGTCACGGCCAGTCAGCCAGCCCTTTCATCAGTTTGCCTGCCGGCCGTTTAGGCTAGATAGTAGCCACATTCTACAGCTAAGCCATGTTTTATCCTCTCTTGGCTGTCTTGGCCTGTCTTGGTCTGTCTTGTCCCCCATAGTCAGCCTAGATATCCTGAGAATCTTAGGAGAAACGCCCAGACTTCTAACGAGGAGGGAGTGTTCTCATTTCCTGAGCCTGGCATTGACTGACCACCTTTCATGTGTACTACAATCTCACAGTATCAGGCCCTCGTTCTGACGCATCCCCGTGTCCCGCGTCTTGTACCAGGTACAATACAGCAACAGGTAGCTTACTATCTAACCTAGATAGAATACTTGTACATACATAGGTGTCGATATCAGCCCTAAGCCCTGGCGTTGACGCTAAATAACCTAACCAACTAGGTTACTGTGGATCAGTTTGATGACGAAACACGTGGTGGGAGGCTGGGAGGCTGGAGCAAGAAAAAAGGTCGCATTCTATTGACCCGAGTCCGAGCCCATGGGTCCGGTTTCCCACGCTAAATCAAAAGACCCTGGACTTTGTCCGTTCCTTTTTATTTTGTACTTGTTATCAGTACAGCATACAGCAGTAGATAGGGAGGCACATAGGGTCAGAATTTGTGTGGGGAGAGCAGAGTCTTGACTCGGAATGTTCGAATCGTGGCTTTGCGGTCTCACCTGAAACCTGAGGGTTGCCTAGACTACTTGTAATCGTAGGGCCGGGTCCAGAGGGCTGCTGGCGATGGTCTTCGGAACACCTACCGAGATACTGTACTGACAAGCGGTTGGTTGAGTAGGAAGACAAAAGTAAACTAGGTAGGTTAGGTAGCTAGCTAGGTTTAGCAGTAGACACGGACTGTAATAATCTGAGACAGGCAGCAACCTCGTGTTTTTGTTTGGGTTGTCTGTATATAAGACAGCCACGTGGTCGGTTTCCCCGTGCTGATCCCCGGATATGGTGTGCCACCCGAGGCTCATGCCGGGGAGTCAGCGATTTCGTCTCGTTTACTACCTTACATCCTATCTACAGGCCAATAGCCAAGACACAACCTGCCAAACGATAAGAGAATCATCACTCATTTACCTGGGTAAATCGCCTGCCGTCCTGGTGACTTGCGACATGGGACCTGGGACTTGTGAATCATGTACGCAGATAGACATCCTGACTTTCTACTTTACTCAAGCCGTGGTCAGTTTAGTTGGCAATCACGGAAATAGCCTGGAGATAGGGAAATGCACCAAATCAGATTTAAAAAAAAAAGAACCATCTAAGGTTACCTTAATTGTGATATGAAATACCGGGCTTAAATTTGCCCCTGGGTGTTGTTGTCTCGCAAGTTGTATTACCAATCCGATATGTCGAGCTCTCGCTATAATCTGATGGGTATTCCCAGATGATAATGCCTTGTTTGCCTAGTGAGTATCGAGCGTGAGGCGAGGTATGAGATGATTCAAGTTTTTCAAGGGATATATCTCGGCATGCCGCTTGCTGTTTATTATGCCTCGGGCCTTGGGCCTTAATGGCATTTTGTTTATACCATGGTCCTGGCTGCTTCGACTATGTATAGAAAATCGAAAGCTTTCTTCCCGAGGTCAGTCTTTACATAGTACAACATCATTTGCAAGCAACATTGGAGGAGGACGTGAGGATGCGCTGTTCAATGAGTCATGTGAGAGGGGGGCGGGGTGGTAGCACTGAGAATCTCAAGCCAGACTTCGCAATGTCGAGAATGCATCTATGTACCGGTCTAGTACTGTTGACTGGCCCAAGAAAAGCAATCATTCCAACCGTAGCTTCGTCTTCTTCCTCTTGCCGCCCACCTCCCTGTGCTCCTCGATGTTGAGCAGTGCTTCGCGCTTCTTCTCGGCGACCTCCTTCATGTAGTCACGGATGAACCGCGTCTCGAGATTGACGCCTTCCTCCTTCCACTCTTCCATTTTGCGCCCGACCCTCTGCTCGATGTTGTGGATCCGCTCCACGTCCCGCTGCCCGACGAAGGAAACGCTGTCGCCCTTGCGGCCAGCTCGCGCTGTTCGACCGACCCTGTGGATGTAGTCGTCTCCTTCCTGAGGGATGTCATAGTTGACGACGAGGGATACCTCTGGGATATCGAGGCCGCGACTCGCCACGTCTGTGGCCACCAGTATGCGGGCCGCCTTGGCTCGGAACCGCTCGAGATTCGACGTTCTCTCCCGCTGGGGAAGCTTTGAGTGTAGAGAGGTAACACGATGGTCCAAGAGCCGGAGTAGATGGTGCAGGTCTGAGAAACAGGGTCAGTATAGGCCATTTGCTAGAAACGATGGGAGTAAACATACATTGCGCAGTTGACGCCCTGTTGCAGAAAATGATGAGTGACTTCTCCACGTTTTCGTCGGTAAGGAGGAATGCGTGGAGGTAGTATTCCTTGTGGGTGACGTTGACCAGCAAGTACATCTGACGGAGAGTGTCTGGAACAGCCAGCTGCTGCGTATCGACCTCGCACACATAGGCCTCCTTCTTTCCAGGTTTAGGCGGCATATCCTTCAACGCTCGGACCTCGGGCGTGATGGTAGCTGTGTATAGGAGGGTCTCTATGGATGTGAGTCAGCCGCAATATTCGAGGGCATAGGCTTTGCGGTGACTAATGGGTCTGAAACGAACGGGAACAGGAGTCAAGGAAAATGCTTACGCCTTTGAGTTGACGGCGGTAACACACCGAGCACCACTTCCAAGTCCGGCAACATGCTGCCAGGGCCGTCTGCAAGTATTCGATCTGCTTCATCAAGTACTACAAACTTGGTTCGCTTTAGTCCCGCTATTGTGTCCTCGCCAGAGGATCTGATATGGTCGGCCAAGCGGCCGGGAGTTGCTATTACGATATGCGGACGCTGTGCCAGCTCTATCGCTTGCTGGCGCATGTCTGCCCCGCCAGTGACGAGCAGAGTCTTTAGAGACCTCACGGAACCAATGGCTTTCACTTGCTGCTGAATTTGCAGAGCGAGTTCCCTCGTGGCAGTGAGGACAACGGCATAGATCGAGCTCGGGTCCTGGGACCACAGCTGAAGAATGGGAGCCATAAAGGCAACTGTCGGTCATCACGTGAGCAAGCCTTCCCCCACTGCTAGGTATTGGGAAGAGAATATCCAGAATATCCGTAACTGACCTGTTTTACCGGAACCTGTCCGTGAAGAGCCGATGACATCCCGGCCTTCCAGAATGGCGGGTATGGTGAGGTGTTGAATGCGCGTAGGGCGTTGGATCGCCATGTTTTTTAGACTCTGGGTCAGCCATGGTTTGAGATTCAAGTCGGCGAAGGTTGAGGACCCATGTGATGGAGCGGCCGAAAGAGTCTCGGCGACAGTCACCGGCGTAGGTGCAGCCTTTTGCTCCTGCGAGACGGGTGCCTTCCGCTTTATCCTTGACGGCACGTTCACCGATAAGGAGATGGCATCCTTTCTTGATGTGGAATTGCTGGACAGCTTTCGCCGCTTGCGAGAAGCAGCATTATCCAGCTGGTCAGAGTCAGAATTGCTGGCAGGATCGGACTCGGAACCAGAGTCAGAATGAGGATGCATTCCGGATCCGGAGCCGGAGGCGGACCCGGCTGGACTGGACTGGTTCAGACCAGCTCCATGTTCCGAGTCGCTCTCAGAGTCCGAATACGACGACATGGCCGAGTCCCCAGTTTTCCCCGCGTGGTCAATGATCTTCGTACGTAAACTACAACTAGCTAGGTTTATGTCGCGAAGACGTGTTGCGTGGTCTGAATTAATCGTAGTGGCAGATCAGATACCGGCGCAAGGAATGCTGCTCAATGTTCAAGAATCCAAAAAATTTGATAACGCCGATAGTGATGTTTGCCGCGCTCCAACCAACCACTACATAGTACTGTGTTACTGTACTACTACTGTGTAAGTCTCGGAGCTAGTAGCTTGCGCCATGCCTAGGGGGGTATGCTGTCTGACGATTCTAAGGGGCTAAAAAATGGGTACTGAGGTCTAAAGACGGGGATTTTGTGGAGAAGCTAGCTCAAAGCCAGTCACAGAAAGGCCCTAAAGGATAAGCGCGCGTTTATATTGACCATACAGATTGTTTGGATAGGCCACTACACCACTAGAGTACCTACATACTTGTTACCTATGTACCTACAAACATTTGTTCTGTCAACTTCAGAGTTGCTGGTAATGGTTTTTACATAGTGCTGTACGCAAAGCCATTGGAGACTGATCATTCTTATTACTGTAAAGCATTTACCAGACATATATAACATTTATATATATTGGTCGCTATTAGTTAGAGCAACCTTTGAAGTTTACAGACAAGGTTTAGTGGGCAGGCATTCCTGATGTTGCAGGTTTGAAAGGTTGCAAGTTGCCGCCTGGTTTGGAACAGTGATTCCTATTCGGACCCGGCACATTACATTGCATTCAGATCACCCCCAGTGACGTCGGGCTCCTAGGGTGGGGACTGTGTACTTTAAGTATCTAGTATCGAGCAAATACTCCAGACCCCAAGGCTGAGATTTGCAAATCCTCCATCCCTTAACTTCTTTATAGAGGATGACCGATACTTTGCCATATAGCAGGCATGCTACGTTCTGTTTGCTGTACTGTAATACATACAAGCTCGCGGGCATTTTGTGTCACAGTACTGCTAGACTACGTGCCCTCGTCTCTTATGTCCAGTCAGTCAGTACCTACCTGCGGGGCCCATTTCTGATTGCAATTTGCAAATGGCAGGTGGGTGGTACTGTTGGTTGGTTTCATTTACGAATGCAGAACTACTAGTAACTTGTAGGTAGGTACAGCATACATGGTTAATCCCACCTCGGCACAATGAGGATAAGGTGGTTTCCGGCGGTGGATTAGTCTACCACCTGCTTATGTCTCTGGGGACTCTGTTTTACAGAGAACGCCTTTTGACTGGCTTGACAGACGTTTCTGTAGCTTGGATGATTGTTTTTGCAGCACTACTGTGCGTACACAGTCACCTGGGCCGTAATCGTGGCGCCGCATATGGATGGTTCCATACCAGATAGTAGGCAGGTGTCCGACCGGGGGAGGCCCACTTACTTGTGAAATCTGCCACCTCATTTGGCCTTGTGAGAACCGGACTCAAACAGCCGCAGCCCCTTACGCGCCCCAAGTCACCAAGACCACTTGACATGCCTGCGTGCTAGCAACGCAACGGTGATCCTTTGGGGATTCGAAAGCCGACAAGGCCAGTTAAATCCCTTCCTACCCGAATAACCGGTTGGATACTACATTCCTTGTCAAAATCACTGGCTAACGTTTCCTCGATTGTGACTGTACTACATGTATCTTACGACACAGAGTTACAGCACACGGAAACCGTTAAGCGCCAGGTGCTGTCCCATCTTGGAATTCAAAACAGTACCGCATGCAGAGACCGTTCGTTTTTCTACATCTTGTCGGGCGTGCTAACCTACCTCAGGAGAACAACTTGCAACTTGGAAGAATGTTCTAAACATACCTATTGTAACTTTATGGATCGTACCTACCTATTGGGCAATATGGCGTATCAGAAGACATATCTCGGGCCGGCCGACGTTGTCCTGCACAGCTCACAGGCAAAGCTCACACTAGTGCGAAAGAGAGAGCGCCACTAATTTGCATCTGCTCTTAGGTACACCTCTGTACGACTTGCAACCATCATACAGCAGTATTCGTCCCAATATGTAACATGTGAGTATATACTTATGTAGGTTAGTTTAGGTTGTAAGATACCAATTAGGTAGCTATTTTGCCCAGGTGCTGGGCTAATGAAAGTGGACAGGAATCCGACATCATACCACTCACTCACTTTCTACCAAGAAGTTGGGAGTACGGTTGTACTGGTATGAAAGAAATTTTAGTTTGAATTTTCGCCCAGGACACAACCTGGACTAAATACCAACATACTGCTGTACTTGTACATACCTTAGTCGTAATGTTGGTCTTGCCCCAAATTCTCTCATGGTCTCACCAGACTGCTGAGTGGACCCGGCTGGGAATGGCAACTGGTAAGAAGACGCCCCAGAGAGACCCAACAACCTCCCCAGGACCCCTGTCGCTGCCCTGTCGCTGCCCAGAAAGCGCTAGTCTCTAGAGGTAGGAGGGGAAGCTTGTCACAGACTCACCACACCACTCTCGAGAGACTCCAGAGCAATCGATTGAACCCATCACACATTCTGTTACCTGTCAACATTCCTTGTTTCTTTCTGTCTTTCTTTCTTTCGTGCTGTAAGGAGAGAACGGACATGCCAGTCGTTAGCCAGACAGACGAGAAACTGTGAATAATCATTCAATTCATACTTGCTTACATTGCCATCCATATTCTGCCTGTTGGCGTCGTGGTCCTCCTTAGAATACATATCTTATACCTGTTCGTCCTCTCTCACGCACCCACATCGCAAGGAGGTGCCCCTTTGTGGGATTCTTGGAAGTGATCAACTCTTACGTTCTTAATATCCCGAGCCTTGGTTTTGCTTTAATCTAGGTTAGGCCACTTGGATCCGCCGCTTGTGTTACCCAGCCTGAGGAGACAAGACACAACACAACGCAACGGCTCCTCACATAACGGAGTCCGGCTCGGCCCTTTTCTTCTGGCCTTGTACTCGATCAACTCAGCCGCTCACCTTTCCCACCGTTCAAGTCGCCAACAACCTGCCCCCGTACAGGCGTACATAACTTGCACACACTTTCTGCGAAAGGAGCTCGTGCTTCTCGTGGCTGCAGCCAGCTACGTACCGAACCCTAATGTCTGAGCACGTTACCCAGGCCAAGGCCGCTGAGCCTGTGGCGCACAATGTAAACCGTCCTTCCCATCCCTCCCCGTCTTCCTTTGCTGTCCTTCGGATTCCACCTTCACTCTCCAGCCTTCGCATCCATGGCCTGTTTCCTGAGCTCGTGACACTCTATGACCTCCTCGCACACGTACAGAAGGCACAGAAAGCACAGGAGCGCGGAGCACCTACGTTTCGCATCGTCACGCAATGCTAACCCTTTCCTCTACTCAAGGCCCCGACCACCTCGCGTGACGTCGCTTCTGCCGCTACCTCGATTGTCGGAACACCATCGTCGTCAATACCTACCCCTATACCCATGATGTCGTCGTCTCCTGCGCCGCTCCGGCCCGCCCTCGGAGGGCGACCCGGCGGTGCCCGCACGCCGCGGCTTGGTCTGGCAATCCCCCCATCTCCTAATGTCAAGCCAGTTGGCCCTACTCTCGCTGGTGGCCCGGCCCGGCCCCAGCTTACAGTTCATGTTGCAACGCCCATGGGTAGCACCGTCGCACCGTACGAGCAGAGCCGCCCACCTGTTCAACCAAGCCAGTCGGCGAGTGGCGGTAGTGAAAGCAGTGCGGCGCATTCAAGATCAGGCAGCTTTGGGCCCATGGATGGGAGAGCTAGCAATCCGACATCGGCAGGCTCGCAGTTTTCCGCCCTTTCCTTCGCATCGACGTATGGCATTGGTTCGCGGCCACAAGGCACCCCTGATCCCATATCTGCTGTCGGGTCTATCTACTCCGAGAGGAGCGAGGGTGGCGCCGGTATGGAGCGTGACGGGAGCATGCAAGGACTGGAGAACAGCTTCGATAAGCTAGTCTTGGAGAGAGCTAGAAACGCCGATGTTGAAGACCTGGATGACGATGGCTGGAGGATAGCCAGCATGGAGGGTCGCATCATTGAACTTGGGGGGCTTGGAGAGGGTGCCGGCGGTGCCGTTACTCGATGTAAGCTCAAGGGAGGAAAAACGGTATTTGCGTTAAAAGTGCGTTGTCCCATTCCCCGCCGTCCCCTCTCTCGCATCATACTGACGGGCTAGCAGGTCATAACGACAAATCCGGATCCCGATGTTAAGAAACAAATTGTGCGGGAGATCAACTTCAACAAGGAATGTGCATCGGACCATATCTGCCGCTATTACGGAGCCTTCGTTGACCCTGCTACCGCTACAATTTCCATAGCCATGGAGTTCTGCGAGGGTGGATCTCTCGACAGCATCTACAAGGAGGTGAAGAGGCTTGGTGGCCGGACGGGCGAGAAGGTGCTGGGAAAGATTGCAGAGGGTGTCCTGGGTGGTCTGACCTACTTGCATGGGAAGAAGATCATCCATCGCGACATCAAGCCTTCGAATATTCTACTATGTCGCAACGGCGAAGTGAAGCTATGCGACTTTGGCGTGTCCGGTGATTTCGGCACCAAGGGCGAGGCCAACACGTTTATCGGCACAAGCTATTACATGGCGCCCGAGCGGATTACAGGCCAAACGTATACCATTACCTCCGATGTCTGGTCTACTGGAGTTACACTTCTGGAGGTGGCACAACACCGCTTCCCATTCCCAGCTGATGGGACCGAGATGCAGCCCAGAGCCGGTCTCATCGATCTTCTGACGTATATCGTACGGCAGCCAATCCCAAAGCTCAAAGATGAACCCGAGGCGGGGATCATCTGGTCTCCCAACTTCAAGTATTTTATCGAGTGCTGGTAAGTGTTCCTCAGAGGTACTGATGGGTGGGAGCACTTTGCTGACTGGAACTGCCATAGCCTTGAGAAAGAACCCAGCCGTCGGGCCACCCCGTGGAGGATGCTGGAGCATCCCTGGATGGTTGAAATGCGGAGTAAACGCGTTAACATGGAGAAATATCTCTCCCATGTCTGGGGTTGGGATGATGCTGCAACGGCATCATGAAGAGCAAACGTCACAGGAGAAGAAAACCTGAAAGTACCCGACGCCGGTCCAGCTATCCCAGACCCGTTTTGACCTTGCATCGTGTCAACAACGTATTTGACGGGGTCGGAGGCCTCCCCGAACAGGCGACAATATGGCCAGAACGCAAGACGAATATATCACAGCGAACATAGCGATGGATTTGTGCCCATATTGCATTAATATTTATTCACACGTACTTACCCACTATGGCAGAATGCTTGCGCAGCGCGTTGGAGAAGCAGGACAAGAAGAATATGAGGAATACCTAGTCGGCCCTTTCTTGGATAACCGCCTATTACACTTTTGCAAAGCAGCCACTCCAATTCTAGATGATGGCTGGGTAAGAGAGGGAGGGATATGGGGCTGAAGGTCAAACATGCCGTCGTTCAGCGTACAGGCAGGACCAGGGAAACATGTACACTTTCTAACAACATCTTCATGAATAATCATCATCATTACCACGCAACTGACCCGGCCGTCTCGCGGCGTGACTCTTGTTGTCCTTCTTGTTCCGCTTCTCGTAACAGTGCAATCTTGCTTAGGGTCAGTAAGGTGCAGGGGTAAGGAGAAGGTTAAGGGTGATGGTCGAAGGATTGGGTCTGGTTGAATATTTACTTAGGCATTCATGTCGGAGCCAGGGAGAGAGAGAGAAGGTTGATGATTAAGTTCTCGGGTTGAGAGAGAGGTAGACGGGAGCATGATATCCCGGTCTATCCCATTTGTCATTGCATACGCGTAAAATCGCTTTGCTAGTGCTTCATTCCTTACTCATTGATTTCTGGCTTGTCGTGTTTTGCAGGTTATGTATGCATGTCTCTGTGTGTGTGTAAAATGGCGTAGTTGAGCTTTACGAAGTCGTGTTCGGTATAGCAGCTTGGGCAGATTGGGCCTCAGCCTCTGCCTGAGCTTTCTTCAGCTCCTTTGCACGCTGCGCCGCGCGCAACTTGGCCATTGTCGAAGAGAACGATCCGAGTCCGGTTCCTCCGGCTGCGGCTCCCGGTGTAGTTGTGGTAGCGGTAGTAGTACTTGATTGTTGCGGCGGCGGCGGCGGTGGGATAGAGGAGGTTATGGTGGTTGGAGGAGCAGCTGGTATTGAGAATGTGCGTGTCGAGGCCGATATCGATGTCGGGTTGTTCGTCGATGTAGATGTAGATGTAGTAGTGGCAGAGATGGGTATTGGAGGAACCCCATCTCGGTCTTTGCTGTGTGAAGAAGACGATTTATCGTGGCCATGTCTATTATGTCTCTTTTCTGCTTTCTCCACTTTGCGCGCCGCCTTTTCCGCCTTCCGCTCGCGGAGCTTCTGCTCGAGGGCGGCTATTCGCTGATCGTACTCATCTTCTGGTTCGCCCTGGGATTGGAGTGAGGGTTGTGGATGAGGTTCCGGTATTGGGGGCGCGTTCGCGTGCGCCTTGGTATCTTGGTCCCTGCTGCCACCGTCACTTGTTGTCGTTATGGGCGTTGACGTCGAAACCGTAGTAGCGGTGCTAGTACTTTGGACCTTCTCTTGCATCTCCCGCTCCCTTTCACGTTCCCTCTCCCTCGCCTCGGCCTCCTCCTTCATTTTCCTCCTCTTCTCCAGGTACTCCCGCCCCTTCTCCATCCACGCCCTCTTCTCCGCCTCCGTCATCATCCGCCTCCCATTCCCGTCCAGATCATCCCCGCTCTTCCTCTTGACGCCGCGCTCCCGAGCCTCCAGATCGTCGATCATAGCCCTCCTCTTCGCGTCGAGCGCCGCACGCGCCCTCTGCGCCTGCACGGCCGCCTGCCTCGCCGCATCGTACGCGGCCCGCGCCTCGGGGAGCGAGAGCACGTCGCGCGCTCTCTCGTACAGCTGCCACACCTCCGGGTCGAAGTTCTCCGCCGCCTTGTCCGGATGGTGCTTCAACGACGCCTTGCGCCACGCGCGGTGCACCTCCGGCTGCGCCGCGTCGACCGACACGGATAGGAGCTCGTACAGGTCCCTGTTCGCCGTCGCGAAGTCGCGCGCGTGCTGCAGGAGTTCTGACTTCCTGTCTTCCATCGCTTTGCTTTTGTTCTCGTTGTCTCGGGGATGTCGCGGCGGACGGTGTTCAGTAGAGGTATCGGGTTTTCTCCCCGGGGGCAAGGCCGGAGATGGAAAAGGAAGAGAGAAAGACCTGGCGTTTGTGGAAAAGAACGGACAGCAACAGCAACAGCAACAGGCAAGTTGTTTTCGATTCAATGATATTCGATATTAGCAGTTGTTACTAATTCAGGCGTGCTTAGGTGCCTCTTAAATATGACAATCAATGAAGGTAACCGATTGACTTTAAAAGCTTTATATCAAAAGTTCACCTACCTCACCTACCTAATGTACCTAAGAGGTATGTACCTTAGTTGTAGTGACACAGGGAGGTCGCGGGGATGTCAGGAAGATGTCACTGTGGCATGACCCGTACAGATACTTACACAGTACAAATCTCGGACAACATGTACTGTCTGTACTGCTCTACAAGTAATAAGGACCAATGCGGTACAACAGGACAATCCAGATTAATCCAAAATGGGTAATACTTGTCACACTAGTGTTACAAGTAGAGATACACCAACAACACTACCGTCAGATGTTTGCCCTGCCAGGAGAAACTCTCGAAACCGTCATCCACATCCATGCCTATGAGTTCGACTATCTCCGACAAAAGACAAAACACCAAATCTCAGTAAATGACGTGTGCCCGCTTCAGTAACGTTCGTCCTAACCGGTCCAGGTAATTTACATGTTAAAGCGCACCAAGCTTGGAAGTTGGATGTATGCGAAAGATGCTCCTGTAAAAACGCCATAGGGCAATGTCCCATCACCGTAGCCTTCTTTCTCTCTTGTAGCCAGTAGACCATCAAGGAAGATTCGAGCCCGTCCACACGCTTAGATAACGCCAGGAAATGCCCAGTTCAAGACTCCGGTGCACGCCATTTCCTATGCTTTCAATACAAAAAAAGGGTAACAACATGTGCGTGTATGCTATGACTTAAGCTCCGAGACCGCTCGCGCAACCTCCTTGGTTGCGATTTGCTCGAACCGACTCCGTGCTCGCTCGTCGAGGTCAGGCTCGGATACCTCTCTATACAGTCGATGGCTTAGGTCGCGGTTGATATTCGCGTACTGATCAGCCGTGATCACTCCGGATTTCCAATGCGGCTTGAGCGCGTCCTTAACGATGCCGCTAATGCTTTCCTTGATCTCATACGGCAGGTTAATACGACTTGGCGATGCGTCCATTGGGCGCACGAGACCGTTGTCGAAAGCCACATGACCCTGACGACGCGGTTTAGGTTGTCGTATCTCAAGCGCGATGGTCGGGCTTTCGTGTTGGGCAATGTGACGCTGTACGTGTGGCTGGTGCTGTTGCTGCCGCGGCCGTGTCTCGGAGTCACTGTGCTCGCCATTCTCTCTCACCAGTGCATAATTTGCGGGAGGATAAATCGGTTCTATCCTGGAGCTGAGAGAAAGCGGAGAGCCCGGACGGTCATTGATACCCCTTGGCGGCGGAGTCATTGACGATGCTCTTGGGCTGCTATGAGCCGACGGCGAGGGCGAAGATGCCGGAGATTGCGCGTCTGTCGTGGGCTTCACCATGCCTGTTGCGAAAAGCGCTCGGATATTTTCGTCATCGGATGTCGGGCTCATCTCCACCTCTCTCAACAAGGCCGAGAGGAAAGAGGGTTCGTCGGAGTTGGATACAGGTGGATGGGCAGTGCCATTTACAGTAGGTCTGCTGCGTGCCGGTTGCCCGGTCTGAGCCGCAGAATGACTCGACGACGATGCCTCGGTTTGAGTGGGCACTCGTCTCGTTCTCGGCCGCTTGAGCTTCCGCTCTGGTTGTGGTGGGGGTTCGACGGGCGATGCTGTTACAGAACGAGACTTGCGTTTCCGGTGGCTGCTGCTGCCCGAATGGGCCAGGCCCGCTTGGTTTGGAGCTTCGGATTCCATAGCCTTTTCCAATGCGCCCCATGCCCGTCTCTCCTCGGACGTCTCTTTAACAGGCGCGGGCTGCGGTGCTGGCTCCCTGGCAATCCGCTGGGGCAAAGTGATGGGGAGGTTCTGGGCAAAAACATCACGAGCGCCGAGACGACTTGCGATGCTGAGGCGTTGCTGCCATCTCTGGTACTCTCGCCGCTCTCTCTCGCTCTGCTGCTGGGATCGTCGGTAGTCGTGCAAGGTCTCGTCGTCCTCGTGGTTGTCGAGGTCAATGTTTAAGGCATCAAAGACACGACCTGCAATCTGGCCCCAAGCACCCTGCCACGCGTCTGACCTGGCTCGCCGCCTGGCGCGCCGCATGGACGCCTGCGTGCGCGGTAAGTAATCAGACCGGCCGACAAGCGAACCGGCAGGGCCAGATGTTGCCACGTGTGACTCGTCCTGCTCGTCGGCCTGTGATTGTGAAGCCGAGTCGGAGCATTCCATGCAAAACCAGTGTCCTCGAGGAACTGCGTCCAAACCAACACAATAGGTATGGTAGGGTGCGTCACAGTTGTCGCATAGCAGGAGAAGATCATCATGGTCGGCCTCGTTACAAATTGGGCACGGCCTTGAATCCTCTTCTTCATCAACTTGTGTGTCCATCCATGCTTGCGGGTCGAATTCGGCAACTTGCTTCTTATCTTCAACCTTATAAGAAGAAAGCAACGTTCCTTTGGTTTTATAATTAGCTTCTGCTCATGAGCCCAAACTGGAAAAGGGGAAGCAGCAGTGCAGTAGTAGTTAAACTTACCTCCGACCTTATCATAGACATGGACCAAATGGAAAGTTTGGCGACAAATGGGGCAGCTATTGGCCTTCGCTGTCCATTCTCTCAAGCATAAATCATGCAGAGCGTGGCCACAGATTTCGATGACAGCGACTTTCTTGTCATCCTCAGTCCGGGGCGAACCGCTGAGCGTAGCGGATGTGGCGGTATCATTCTCACTATTGGCGTTGCTGGCGTTCCTGGTATCGCCGGTGTTGGAGATTCCATTGCCACTGTTGTCGTCTGTGTGAATTGACGAAGGTGAGATGGCAGTAGTGGGGTTGGGCATGCTCTGTATGTGGATAGGGATTTCAAGGGCCGGTGATGGGTGTGGCGATGGAGATGTTGCTTGCGCCTGCACGTCTAGATTGTCTAGACAAACAATGCATTGATCAGCCATCAGGTGAAAACTTCATGAATCGCCTAACGTGAAAATGTGACATATAAAAAGACCTGATGCAGCCTTTGACACTAAGTTTGCTACCAGCAACGAAGCAGCAAGCCGCCGCCCGGGCAAGCTCGCAGATGATTCGGATAGGTACAGAACAGGCAGAGTGAGATTGAGTTGACAGCTCCTCGCCACAGGTGACAGAATACAGCAAGAGAGCGGCAGGGAAGACAGACGAGGGGTGGATAGGCTACCTAAACCCAGGTAGGTCACCTCAAGGGTAGGTACTAGGTTAGGTAGCTGATAGCAGATAGCTGATAGCTGAGTGACACTGCCAGGTACGAAGGACTACCAGCATCAGACAGTGCAGAGTTGCGTGGTCGCTCACTGTGCATGTGCGAGCTCGATGCCGGAGGGCGTCAAAGGGACAGACTGGGCGTTGCTGTTGAGAGTGGGAGGGAATAGCAACCAGCTGGACTGAGAAATTGCTTGGAGGAGGAAATGCACTCGTATGTCGTCCAGGTTAATCACACCTACAACAAGAAAATTGGTATGGGTGGCTGGTTGATTGCAAAATGGCGGGGGTCCCGATTGGAAAGTAGGTATGTAGGTAGGTGATGATAGGCAGTGGTGGTAGGTAATGGGATTTTGTATATTTCAAGTCCAAAGCTTTTAGTTTAGGGAGGTCTGGGCGTACGATTGTTACAGAGTGAATGAATGGGGGAAGGTACAAACAGTAAGAATAATGGCAATCGTAATGGTGATATTGGGTGAGTTAGATAGAAGGGGTCAGATGGTCACAAAAGTCTTGGGCAAACAAAGCCAGACGCAGGCCAGGTGTAGTGCGAGGAACTGCTGTAGATCAGTAGGACGTAAGTACCTATCGCCTGTAGCATACAAGGTACATATGTAAGCTGTAGAATTGTATGTGCTATCAGGGGACAAGATACAGATGACTTGTGTATATCCGTATGCGACGAAGGTAGGTAGTACTATCCGAATGGTACCTAACCTAGCCTATGACCTGCACCTTAAAACCAACGTGTTGGCTTATGGGTTCGGGTTGAGGGTTGATGGACGTAGGAGGAGCGCTTTACCTGGGTGGCAAGGAAATGCAAAGATGGTAGGAGGGAATAGATGATGGATACGGTAGGTCTTATATAGTGTGGGTTCCAACAGACAACAGATTGGTGAGGGAACTCGAAGCTCTTCGAGGGGGAGAAAGAGACATCTAAGAAATCTGTGAAGTTGGAAGAACGGAACCAAGGTAGCAACGACCAAGCACCGAACAAGAATGGGACTCTACATGTGCCTACTTACCTAAGGTTACTCTGTACCTACATATTCTACATACTAGCACCTCTTCCAGGTGGTGACCTCTTTGAAGATGTGAGTTGCCACAACGTATGCAATTCACGAGGTACGCGAAGTTGCGTAAGAAATCCACGTACAAATAGAAGTCAATACCTTACCTTAGCCCCTACGTAAGGTATTCATAATTGAGAATTCTCCTTGTCTGGATTTTCTGTTTTCAAATAGCACCTATCGATGGCTACCAACCTGAAGTGAGAATTACGTGGCTCTTCTAGCAATCAATACTTGAGCAATTGCTTGACTACCTCTACTAGAGGTTGCTTGTAATGCAAGCGGGTCAGAAGAAGCCAACGCTACGGGCTACTCACATATGCCCTTAACCTCCGTATATACAGAGGGTGAGTAGAAGCAAAATTGACGCATGGTTTTATACAGAAACACATATCCTTAACTACACAGTAACAATGAATACGTTGCTTTGCAACATGTTTAATACCCTCTGTTGCGCTGTTTAGTAGTCATTGTCATAGTGTGTGGATTCAGAATCCTGTTTGAGGAAGCTGTACTTTCTTCTCAAAATCACACCTTACCCACTTCTACAATCTTCGTAAGTAACTAAAAATTCCACTGATGGTTCCCGATAATCTAAGCCATTTCGAGTAACGCGGGGTGACTTCATCATGATTGTACTGCAAACCGAGGTTTCGTAAGGTATGTAACAAGTAACCTTAGCATTTCGGCTCTTGTTTGGCCTGCTACAGCATACAGCAGTACTAAATCCTGATTAGGCTACCAAGGCAACCTAGGACTTCAAGTCCTAATAGATGATGGAGAGAAAAGGCGGTACTGTGCGTGTCACAAGTTCAAGACTCTTCGCCAGCAACCCGGGACCGTGGCCGGTTCGTTGATCAATCGGGACGCCTAACCGTTTCGGTTATACTACCCCGAGGCATACCAGCATTCACCTGCATTCCCCAGCATTCACCAGCATCCATCAACCTCGTTGACGTTAGCCCCCGTCGGATCTTTTCTTGCTTCCAGTGATGGCAGCCCGAGGCATGGCCGGCGATAGTTCCATACCTGGCTAAATTTACACGTCTGCGAATCCGCAACTGGCGATCCTGCAAGATGGGGAGCCGGAGTTTTTAGCATGAACTAGCTCAGGGCGGGCTCCCGTCATCTTCAAGGTAGGGCGCGAGTAGTTCAGAACTTTAGGTATATATATACGTTCGGATTGTAGCTTCGACGAGTCTAAGGTTTAAGCCGTTAATTTGGATGCGCTAGCAAAGTTTATATACCACTCTGACGTTAACAAGGTTCCGTGTTGACTATCTCTATTCCTTTCAATTTTTCCCCGTGTATGAGACCGACGACTGCCCTGCTCAGCTTCGGTTCAACATAATGCCTTTCACAAAACATTCGCGCCAGTACGACGTCGTCGTCTTTGGTGCTACAGGTAGGGCACGCATCATGGGCTTTTCGGACAAAGGACTGATAGACTTCTTAGGTTACACCGGGCTGAGAACGGCCGAGTTCATAGCTGAGCACTTCCCCACGGACACCAGATGGGCCGTGGCCGGCCGGTCTGCGCAGAAGCTGGAGGACGTCGTAAAGACGTGTCAGGAGCTGCATCCTGATCGCAAGGCTCCACAAGTCGAGGTCTGCGCTCTTAATGACACAGACCTGGCCGCGCTAGCTAAGAAGACGTTCATCCTCATCGCCACCATTGGCCCCTACCATCTTCATGGCGAGCACGCGTTCAAGGCGTGTGCCGAGGCGGGCACCCACTACCTGGACTGCACCGGCGAGGCGGTTTGGCACGCAGAAATGATCAGGAAGTACCACGACACCGCCAAGGCTAGCGGAGCGTGCAGTAAGTGAGCACCTTTTATTCACTTTGCACAACAAGAACATCTTCCGCCAGGGCTTCAAGCGTCCAGAGTGGTATTGAGTGGACATTGCAGTTCTCATCCCTTAACCGTACCTGATTATCATAGCAATGTGTAGCAAGCTAACCTAACTCCAAACACATGCAGTGTTTCCACAGTCTGGCGTCGAATCAGCACCCTCGGATCTGGTCACCTTTGCACTAGCGTCGCGGATCAGGGAGGAGCTATCTGTACCGATTGGCGATGTGGTGGTGTCTCTGCATGAGCTCCGGTAGGTATACCTCATCTACCACAAGATAGTCCGGAGGGAACGTTACCTTACATAACTAACACGAGATATCAGATCCGCACCTTCAGGGGGGACTTTAGCCACCTTCCTCGGCCTTTTCGAGAATTACAGCTTCAAGGAGATCGAGAAGTCTCACAAACCCTACGCCCTATCACCAGTACCCAATCCCAAGAGCGCGCCTGCTTCGTCGATAGTGTCGAAGCTCACGGGTGCCCACCACATTCCTAACCTCGGCCTGCAGGCGCCGTCCATCACGTCGGGCACCGACGCGGCCGTTGTGCAGCGCTCATGGGGCCTGTTCCAGCAGGAGCCGGTGCTGCGGAAGTACGCCTACGGCCCCGGGTTCACGTTCCGGGAGTTCGCCAAAACGAGGAACGTGCTGTCGGCATTCTTCATGCAATACAGCCTGCTGATCGGCGGGGCCCTGCTCGCGCTCCTTCCGCCGGTCCGGTACCTGATCAAGAAGTTCATCTTCCAGCCGGGCCAGGGGCCGAGTCGGGAGGACTCCGCCAAGGACTACATTGAGTACCGCGGCGTCGCGACGCCGGATGTGCAGCCGCCCTCAGGACAGCAAGCCCTATGCCGTGCTTGGTATAGCGGAAGCATGTACTTGCGTAAGTGGCACTCCAAGTTTCCGAAATCTACGTATCATTAGGCTCATACGCACTATAGTCACGGCCGCATTTCTGGCAGAAGCTGCCCACACGCTACTCGAGGATGATCTTGGTCTGGCCGGTGGATGTTATACGCCGGCTTGTCTTGGTCAGGGGTTCATAGATCGAATGGACGAGGCGGGATTCAAAATAGAGACCAAGATGATCAAGCAGTGAGTCTCAACAAATAAATAACGTATCATGTGAAGAAACCTTGGCTAGCTTACGAGTATAACGAGAGAGGTACATGGCATAACCCCGTTTTCCTGTGGTTGCATCCGAGTTGGCAGTATATTTACAGGTGTTCTCAAGTCCTTGTGCGCAACTTGGTAAAATGTGGATGAATATAGCTCCCAGTAAACTCTGTCCATGTACGACATGTCCAAGTCAGCAATAGATAAATAAACAAGTTGTCTGAGCGACAACAGTCTGCTGCTTAAGTATGTATGCTATCTGATTCGTCATCCGACGGCACAAGAGTTAACACTTGTACTATAAGCACATGACACAGTAACAAAGTACCTACATAGGTGACGGAGACGGATTTGGGTTGTGTAGTACAAGATATGCCTCATGCAGTTTGTTTTCACCTCGATTGGACGTGGAGACCGGCGGTGAGAGTCCGTGAAGTCACCACAGTCTACGCACAGATCGTCCAACAATGTACACATTAAACTGAGACAAAACCGCTTTTGACAAGTATCAGCTAGGTGCTCTGTACAGAGCTTGCAATAGTGTCAGAATCCATCCTTGTTGCGTGGCGTCGGAGCTGATTCCTGTCAAAACAGTGAAAAGCCTGAGCAATAACTTTCATTCAGCAATCCGGCAATGTGCCAGAGAACTCCACCTGTTCGAGTTCTAAGTACAGCAGTACTCCGTACCGTTATTAGACTCTTTTTTTTTTTTTCTCTCATTAGACGCATGGAGCCCTAGGGGCTATGGCGTGGTACCTAAGCTAAAGCTACGTACGTAGGAATTCTTCTAATAATACATTTTCCCTTTCCGTATAATCTTCGTCTGGTTTTTGCTACATTTGTCTCATCTTTCTTGCTTTCATAGTTCTGAATTATTGGAAAATGTCCATTCTCTTGTGCATATCTCGGTTGCTTGGAGGAAATCCAGGAGGGTTTCCTTTCCTTGGGTCGTACCGAAAAGCACCTGTAGAGAGAGCGGGCAACGTTTCTCAATCTCTTTTCTCATCGTTATTCTTGTTATTAGACTCGATTTGCCTCACAACATACCTACCTGAAAAGGGGTTGACATTACTACGAGTCTAGCTATTCCACATTCTTGTAGCCATTGTAAAACAACATGTAGTCTAGGAATGAGGCTTCAAAAAAGCTCAGTGCCTAATGTATGTTTGCACATAAGGATGTACGCAAATACTGGTGGACAGTTACACCTGCTATATGCATGTAGTTGATATGCCCATATACAGCAGTACTGGACCTTGTAAGAAGCAAAATGACGTAGTTATTACCTAAAGCGTAACCTAGTAGCACCGGCAAGGACCCACTATCCTTGTACCTGAGGGACACCGATACAGCATACATGTACATACCTCATCATAAGCTGTATGCATCTACCTAGTGCAGTTCTTGACAGTGATCTGCATCCACCTTGGAATTGACAGCCATTGTTCTGAGACACCCTACAACAGTATAATCTTAGGCGCTGTCAGACATTAGCCTTACAAACTCAAAGCTTCCCGAAATCCTTGGGAAATTCGGTCGGTTCACCATTGCCAGATGGTACCTCACAAGGCTGGCTCACCTGCGATTTCACGGCTTCAGAGCGATTGAGCACCTCTGCTGCCATTACCAATCTTTCTCTCGCAGGGCTACGGAGGGAGGGTTGAAACTATCGCTGTACGGTCTACCGTGGTTTGATCGCTTTGTCTGTGCATAGATCTCCTGGGTAAACGCGAGGGGTCGCTGGAAGCGCTTCTCGCCCGCTTTTGTTGCAATGAACTCATCCATGTCAGTGAACTCACAGAGTTCAAACACAGAGCATACGCCTCTTCTCCGCCAGGACACTGGCAGGCCACGAACTGCCCGTAATGTCACGTTCATGGCGAATCCCGTCTCGAGAACCATCGACCCCGATCCGCCATCTCTAAGCTCTTCGCCCGGCTCTACTCTTGCCCGTACACAAGCGATGGGCTCTACGAGTCCGTCGAACCGACCCCCAGTGCTTTCCACCATCAATAGTCGATTGCGCCGGCGGAACAGCCACGGTTCCGTCTTCACTCCCCTGCCCCCAACAATCGCACCGAAAGCCGGTCCTCAGCGAAGCTCAAAGACCGCCCAGAAGTTGAAATTGCTACCCAATCCTGAACTTGATGAGGCAGAGACGGACGAGGAGAGCGGCCGAGATGTGTACTCTCAGTACACCCGCATCAAAGACCCTACGGCCAGGCGTGATGCGGCGAGATTAGGCAAGGCAGATCGCGATAGGCTCCCGAGAGTCACAGCGTATTGTACAGCGAACAAGTACCAGTTGGACGGCTTGATGCGGTTCTTGAAAGGCCGCGCCAAGACGAGAGGCGCAAATCCCAAGTTGATCGACGAATGCATATACTCGCCCTATAGCTATGGGAACGGAAAATCAGTCGAGCGAACAGATACGGCCGAATCCATTAGTGAACGGCCAACCTATATGGCTGAAAGGAGACACTCCACAAGCGAGGTTGAAGAACACTCGAGCTTGTATCAACGTGAGACCCTGGCCGATTTCCAGGCTGAACAGGAGCAGCAGCAGCAGCAGCAGCAGCAGCAGCAGCAACAACATCCATTCAATGCTGGTCGCGATGCCAACAATGATCTAATCTATCCGGACGAAAGTGCAATACATGAACCTGATCTGCACAGGACGGATGCCGATTTTGACATCGAGGTCCACACACCCGAGGTTTTTCTTTTCGACTATGGAGTTGTGGTAATATGGGGTATGTCGCTTGCGCAAGAGCAGCGGTTTCTGAAAGACATCACCAAGTTTGAACTCGAGAAGTTGAACCCAGACGACGTCGAGACGGAATGTTTTAACTTCTATTATACACGGGAATATCAGGCCCGCATCTATAACGACTTCATTACGCTGCGGGATAAAGGAAATTACATGACCAAGCTTGCAATATCGCACGCGCTTGCGCAAAGTGTCAAGGTAAGTCTACATGTGCCCGTTGACCCTATCTCGTCTTCGGTTGGCGAGACGTGTTCGGTATACTTAGATGCTGACTACAACTCGCAAAATCACAGACATCGCTCTTCGAGGAGTTGATAGCATCGACTGTAGATGCTTGCAAAGATATCCCGACTCAGATCGCAGTGGCCGGGAAGATCTCGCTGTCGCAAACTCAGATTAACCAGCAGATAGGCGAACTTTTCATCTTGCGCATCAGCATCCACCTCAACGGAAGCGTGCTTGACACGCCCGAGCTCTTCTGGGTCGAACCGCATCTCGAACCCGTCTACCAGGCTGTCCGCAGCTACTTGGAGATGGATCAGCGCGTAGGTCTGCTGACTGAGCGCCTGGACGTTATTGCGGACTTGCTAGCCGTGCTCAAGGACCAGCTGAGCCATGGGCACGGTGAAAAGCTTGAATGGATTGGTAAGTTTTTTTACACCAGCCTTTTTTCTTTGCTTGGATGTGTAACTACTACATAAAAGAAAACACATACTGCTTTCCCGCTAGTTTCGATGCCCGTTAACACAAGGCAAAACAGTCATTATCCTCATTGCTGCAGAGATCCTGGTCGCTGCAATTAACATCGTCGTCGATCTTTACGCCGGTGTGGATTAATACCACTTCCTCTACATACTTTTTCACTTCCAAACTACTCACGTACTGGGGCAGCTTTGTCCTCTGGCTCACTAAGGTATTTTCCTATTCACCGCTGCTGTTACGTCTTGGCAGCAGCCTGCCAGCCACCGACACGAGGATCAACCCATACACGTATAATATAATACCATACTCACGATGAGTGAAGAGGGGGCAAAGCACAAGCATCTTTGCCCATTCCTTCCCCATGTACTATAAACCAAAACATCTCTGCGCATCCTTCAGTACAGGGTTAAGCGAAAGAGATAGAGCAGCTTCCAAAACCAGCCAGTTTCACAACACAGGACTAAGCTCATCTTCTTTTTCTACCCAAGTCTCAATTCGAAGCGAGGATTGCAGTGACCTGGGGGTGCGTAGCAAGAGAGAGCTATTTTGCCTTTGTTGCCCTCTTGAAGCCTAGATATTCTTTCCGCATTTGTTCTTCCACTCCATGGACTCCCATTATCTCCGACTGGATGCAGCTGATAAAACAGGCGAGTGGCATAGCACGGTATGGTGTTGGTTTGTTTACTTTCTGCTAGCTACTTATCCACCTCCAGCTTCCCTACTTCTTACACTATTTGAAACAATCGCCGAGTTCCTCTCACAAAACAGCTTACCTCCCTGAAAGTCATGGCCAGGCAAAATTTAGGAAGAAGAACAAGGAGGGGAATGCTTTCCCTTTTTTAAGAAAAAAAAAAGAAAGGGTAAATGTTTAACAACACGCACACATACGTGGGCGCAGGCACAGAGTAGGCAGGGCAGGGCAGACAAAATGACAAAAAACGGCAGGCAGGTAATTGGAAAGCAATATACTTAACCTTACAGGTACCTACTTACGTACCAGAGATACATACCCAAGGTGGAGGATAAGGTAGTGAAGGGAGAAGCGCACATTTGCTGTTCACTTTCAAGACTGATGTCTGTCCTTTCCCTTCTCCCATATCTCTTACCACTGCCTGTTCGTCTACCTATCCTCCCTCTCCCTCTCGTCTCTTTACTCAAGAAGAAAGCAGACCAGCCCAGTCTGGCTTGGGGGACAAGGAAAAACAAAAGACAGAAATACCTTGTAAGAGAGTTGAACACGAAAAAAGGCAAGTCGCCGTATGTGCAAGTAGACAGACACACTTGATTTTTTAACATGTTCCCGATAAACAACGTCTGCTAGCTAGCAGCCTGCGGTCATGTTATTCCGGTTGTTAATTCATTAGATAGTAGTAGTAGTAGTACCTGCCATTCTTGACACGATAAGTACAAACAGTGAAAACAACTTGCAGAACCATCACCTAGGGGAAACAGAAGACTTCTTTTCCTCAATATGTTCTCATCTTAACGCCATCTTGTCTAAAGATTCATGATTCCCTCTGTGCACTGGTAGAAAATTGTTGAAAATGAAAAGGCGCGAGAAAAACAAAGCAATATCAGGGGCAAGGGCGGGGCTAGTCGATACATGGTAGAGAATTCCCCCACTCCACCTCCTTTACCGTGTTCGATGCCCATTGCTGTTTTGCAAGGTGTGCGCCCCAGACTAGATAGGCGTATACCGAATACTCAGTTTGTACTCAAGGCAAGGTTTGGGGAGGCCCGATTTCGGTAGAGTTCTGTAACCATCCCCCTAGACTCGCTAGCCGGTCGCAGCCGGAGAGAGATTAAGTACCAAGTGGTTAAGTACCGCACAGTCCGTCTTAACCGCAATGGCTTGAAGAACAGGCTTCAACTGGCGATGAAACAAGGGCCCCTAAGGTCCTAGTCCGCACCCTCATTCTCATCCACTTCTGTCTCCGGATCTGTATCCTGGTCGCCACCTTGATCCGCCGCGGCCTCGCCCATCTCAATGTCCTGATCGTCATCGGCGTCGTCTTCGACCTCCTCGAACCGGGATCGTCCTCCACGGCCTGTCCGACTTTCGCGGGCGCGGGATCGCTGTCGTGAAGCTGCGTCTTTGGCACCCTGTTTGAACGAGTCCCGGGCCTCTTTCCACTGCCTGAGCTCTCGCTCATAACGCGCCTGAAACTCTTCCTTCTCCTTCTCCGGGAGATCTTTCCAGCCCCGTGCTAGCTCCTCCTCGAGTCGATACTCGCCAGCCGCGATGGCCTCTTTGTATTGCGACTGCAGCACGGGTCGCGTGTCGTTGCAGTATATCTCGAACGCGTTGCTGGGGCGCTTGGGTAGCTTGGGGGCCCCGTTTGTACTTCGGCCGAGTTCTTTCGGCGAGTCTAATTGCGAGTGTAAGAAACCATCTGAGGTGGGCGAAAGTGTGCCAAAGTGTTGGTTGGTAAACAGTGAGCCTAGTCTAAGTCCTCCATCATTGCTGGGTAGAAGCGGTGGCTTACAATGACCTCGTTTGTGCCGCAATGGTTTGTCTTGGGGCTATAACCGTTGTTTAGTTTCCACGAGTGTGTGGTAGGGCGGATGGGCTGCAGGGCAGCGACATACAGTGGGTGGAGGGCTTGGACTGCCATCTGAATCTTCAACATTGGTACTTGTGCGTTTCGCGATTTGATCTAGAATGATTGCCCGCTCAAAGCGCAACTTCTGTATTTGCCTTTTAAGTCTTTCGAGCCGGAGCCGGTATGCGTCGTTCTCTTCTTCGATTTCCTTATATCGCTGTTTGAGCTGGATGCATTTCCGTCGGTACGCCTCTTCGACCGTTGGAGGTAACGAAGGGGGATGTGCTAGTCAACCCCGTGGTCAGCCTCGAGAACTAAACCAATGGGCCACTCGTGATGCGTCGATTCCTAATTAAATTAGGAACAGTATAGTCAAAGTGCCGATGATCCCGGCCGAGCATAATTCCACTGCCTTAGACGCGTGGATGAGGCGTCCCTGCAGATTCTACCAAACATGGTAGTGATGACCGCAATGCTGAATAGAAAGTGATACGCGCAGAGGGCGCTTCTTGCGAACTAGCCCAGCTTCAAGGTCTACAGCAATCGAGGCAGTGCATTGGGCATGGTGGGAGATGTTATACGGAACAGTGGGACAAAGTGATCGTGTCGGCGAGTGCGAGTTCATCGAAAGTTCGGGGGCGCAGCCGACCTGTTGTTGCCATGCCCAACTGCTGGGCATGATTGCGCGTCGAGCAGGAGAGACACTTCAAAGCATTCTGCAATCTCAGGCCTTTGACTTACATGATTGAGGCGCCATATTGTGGAATACCCCCGTGGTGCAACTCACGAGGATGTAGTGAAAGTTAACTGAGAGCGCAAGGGAGAGCCTTGCCTAAAACCCAGCCGTATCCGTGGTTGTTGATAGTAGTATGTACTGCTGTAACGAGATGCGAATTCCAGTTGGAAGCGGTGGAGAATGTGCCGGCGAGGATAGTAAGACACTGCCTCAGAGAAGATGGTTCTTTTGACAAATATCGTTCGGCTGAAGAAACGGAGAGGTAAGTACAAAATGTGAAGTTGGGAAGCTTCTCACAAAAGGGTTTGCCTGTGTTCAAGTGTTCAGTTAGAACGGTTACAGCTGTATTGTTAAGCGCATGAGATCGACTGTTTGGGATGGACCTTACCAAGGTCGATACATCATACGCTATCGATAAGAGGCATCATTGACAGCAGTAACCTACCTGTACATGTAGGTAATGCCAGTAACCTTAGGACATTGGCTAGCACATGTACTTGGCAACCACCCTACAGCATTACAGTCCTTCTGTACAGCCCCGCGACAAAACAACCCCCAGCTCTCAGAAAACAGCTGGAGGTGCAATGCTGTACATTGCCCAAGCTCCACTGAATTTTTCTATCAAAGGAGACAACCATTAATCTCCAATACTGTATGCAGTACAACATACCGCCCGCTGAACCTTCACTCATATCGACAAGTTGAGGAAGCAGACTACGACAGCACAGGTGGCTGAACACACTCACTCTTGAAAGGACCTCACCATGTCTCTGAACATACCAAATGCCCCCAATGCGGGCCTGTTCAAAGGAGGCTATAATAAGTACGTCGACACCCCGCCATGAAAGTATAGCATAGACCCTGGAGGGATGCCTAACCAACGTCTTGTACATGCAGTTACGATTCGGAAGATGGCGCCGTCCTGCGAAACATCGACGCTTGCAGAGCTATATCCTCGACTGTCCAGACGTCACTGGGTCCCTATGGCCGCAACAAGATTGTCATCAACCATCTGCAAAAGATGATCCTGACCTCCGACGCCGCTACCATCTTGAAGGAGCTCGATGTCGTGCACCCGGCCGCCAAGCTTCTCGTAATGGCGAGCCAGCAGCAAGAAGCGGAGATGGGCGATGCTACCAACTTGGTCATTGTGCTAGCCGGCGAGCTTCTGAAGAAGGCCGAGGATCTCCTACGTATGGGTCTCAAGACGGCAGATATCGTCACGGGCTACGAGCGCGCTCAGGCCTTTGCGCTAGAAGCTCTAGAGGAACTGTCAGTCGACAAGGTCGAAGATATCCGTGATCAGGAAGAGTTGAGCAAGGCTATCCGGACCGTCGTGGCGAGCAAGCAGAACGGAAACGAGGATGTCTTGGCCAACCTCGTGGCCGAGGCCGTCCTGGCAATCATGCCCAAGAACCCGGTCAACTTCAACGTCGATAACGTGCGAGTCGTCAAGATCATGGGCGGCAGCCTCGAACAGAGCCGAGTCGTCAAGGGCATGGTCTTCCCCAAGGAACCCAATGGATCCGTCAAGAAGGCAAAGAAGGCGAAAGTCGGTGTCTTTTCTTGCCCCATCGATATCAGCCAGACCGAGACGAAGGGGACAGTCTTGCTGCACAATGCTAAGGAGATGATGGAATTCTCCAAGGGAGAGGAAGTCCAGCTCGAGACCGCCATCAAAGAACTACACGATGCTGGCATACGGGTAGTGATCGCCGGCGCCACCGTGGGAGAGCTCGCGCTGCACTACTTAAACCGCTATGGCATCCTGGTCATCAAGGTTCTCAGCAAGTTTGAGCTGCGAAGGCTCTGCCGCGTGGTAGGTGCCACACCTCTGGCCAGACTAGGCGCACCGATGCCGGACGAGATGGGATCCGTAGACGTCGTCGAGACCCTCGAGATTGGCGGTGACCGAGTGACAGTTTTCAGACAAGAGGACGAGGTGACAAGAACGGCCACTCTAGTTCTAAGAGGCGCTACGCAAAACTTTTTGGATGATGTCGAGAGAGCGGTTGACGACGGCGTAAATGTCGTCAAGGCCATAACGCGCGATCCGCGCTTGGTACCGGGTGCGGGTGCCACGGAATTGCAACTGGTTGGCCGTATACAAGCATTCGGCGACAAGACTGCCGGCCTGGCACAGTATTCCATCCGAAAGTACGGAGAGGCCTTTGAGGTCGTCCCGCGAACACTGGCAGAGAGCGCTGGCCTTGATGCGACAGAAGTCCTGAGCAGGCTATACACAGCCCATCATAAGAAGGATGACTGGACTACCGGTGTTGATATTGAAGTGAGTACAGTTGCTAATTACTTGCGAGGCTTTCCTTCTCCGTACTATACTAACTTCCTACTCTAGAACGAGGATGGCACTGGCACTGTTGACGCCGAGGAGAAGGGCATATTGGATCTGCTAATCAGCAAATCTTGGGCCATCAAGCTGGCCACCGAGGCAGCTCGGACCGTCCTCTCCGTAGATCAGATCATAGTCGCAAGGCAGGCAGGCGGTCCTAAGCCTCCTGGACCTAACCCCAACTGGGACGAAGATTAAGGATCAATGCATGCTGATGAAGGCCCACGGTTGTGAGAAAATGGCATAGATATCGCCCAAACACAAATACCAACACGATTCAGATGACCATGGAAGCCGCGGTCCCTTTGAGGTGTCACTTCTATTACAGTAAGCGTGAGGAGTGTCAAGTGTTTGCAAGTAACCAGCAGAGCATGTAGGTATTTCTTACGATTGGTGTGTTACCGTCTTAAAGTCTGTTGTCCCTCTTCTGACTGTCCCCTCGACGGCGATGATGGCAATGATGGCAGCTATGGCGGGGAATAAGGTAGTAGAATTACAGTGCGAAGATTAGTCAGGTTGAAGCTTCCAAGGGATGTGGCAGATCGCCCCTTTCTGGCCTCGAGATACTCTGCGCTTTTGTGGTACCTCCCTTCTAGCTCTTGAGACCTTGCTTGGTCCTGTCTCTCCACAATATCACAGAACACACTTAGGCCTGGACTCGAATGCGGCCGGCGTCATAAAATCTTCTATGCCCTATCTACTTACCTACCTAGATATGTGATTTATCCTTTCCACAGTCTCTACCATGATCTCCAGGGGGGGCTGGGGATTCATCTGTCTTACATTGGGCCCTCCCAGTATTACGACGGCGTTTCATAAGCCGCGTGGCGCGACTCTCATACCAAGTAGTTCTCGAACCGAGGGAATGATTGCCTAGACGCGCGTGTGTATGATATATGCTAAGACACATAGTTCTTGATCCCTGTGTCAGATCCATCTGTTAGATCTCTCTTGGAGACTGAGATAACCCCTTTTCCTATGGCCTGGCCGTCATAAAAACGAAGGGAAGCGGCAAGGTATTCGCTAGGTCAGCTTTCGCCTGACTTGCTACGCACTCATAAATAACGAATGGGGTAGGTTAGCTCGTAGGCATTTGCTTTGCTTGCTCAGTCGCGTGGGGTTTTCCTCGTTCCTCCTTCTCTGTCTCCTGTCAAGCTGCCCGACCTGCGTGATTTATCACCGTACCATACATGACGTTCTGTTTACTCTAAAGATACATATTGTGTAGATGTGGGCACGATTCGGTGACTTGCCACTCTGCATCCACATTCTACGCCGTGAGATCGGGGGTTTGCCGCAACTGCCTTCGTCTGCTGCCCCTGTGTAGCTGAGAGGGCCCCCGAAGGGTTGGGGTAGGTAGCATTGAAGGGTTTACGGGATGGACATCAAGGTGAGGTTGGGAGGTACATACATACATATCTACAGCCTTGGTAGGTACGTATGATGATAATCTGCCCGCCACCCCTATCTATCTATGCAATGGTAGCTAGCCTGGAACTCTGCCACTCTCCTTACGCTGAGTCCAACGCATCCGCCACCAGCCATGCATCCATCCTACTTGCTTGGTAAACGCGCATCTCGACGTAACCTTTGAGCTGTCTGTCTACATGGGGGTGCGGAAGAGTCATATGTCAGGAGCGTATGTAATTACCCTCTTGACAAAATAAGGTGCATCCAAAGCTGGGTGAGAGGTTAGCAGAAAGACTGCCGACGACTTCTTCCGCGCTTGAACTACATCCAGTTCGGAAGCTGAAGACTCAAGGTTAAGACACCGATAGCCAGTGCGTTTTGCGCCCATATTCTTTTAAAGAGAAGCAGGAGGCTTACAGCATACAGCGGGAGGGAGGAAGGGAAAAAAGAGAAGGAAAAAAACAGGCTACCGTGCTTTGGGGATAAGGAGGACGCGAAGAGGGACTTGTAACATTCGCACTCCGATCTATCTTGGATGACCAGGTGAAGGGTGAGACGCTTGCACTCACACACTATATCTTTGAATTTTGCTTGCATGCCTCTCTTCCTACCTATATACGCCCTCACGCCTACAGTAAAAGTTGAGAATGATCGTCGTCCGTAGCGGCACGCAGCTTACCGGTGTGAGATTCTCGCTGTTCGAAATCACGCTGTCTCTTTCCCTCTTTATCTCATGTACCTTAGACACACTGATAGACACGATGAGAAAGAAGCGCAGTTGTAGTATTGTTTCTCTCAAAATGCCACAGTCTTATCATCCTATCCAACTTCTCCATATACAAGAAGATACAAAAGAACAATTAAAAAAAAGCCCACAAGTTGCGCATTTGATAAGAATGGCTAGAGAACCGAGATTAAGGGATATATCACCTTAACCACGTGTGCTTAAGTATGGAAAATGCAAATAATGTCTCCACGCAGGTTAAACGAAAGACAAACGAGATCGAGGGAAAGAAGAATGGGATATGAATGTACAGAGTACGTCCTGGAGAAGCCAAAGGTATCTAACGTAGACGCTGGGCCACGTGCCACACACAGGGATGCAGGCGCCTCGATGTGGAAGCCGTCAGCGTTTGACGAGGGAGGCGTCTGTCTCACCATACCTGGATAAGTAGTTTCCAGTTGACGCGCCAACATACACACGTACGTCCACGCATACAGGTCGACCCCTGCGGTCAGGGCAAATGCAAAAAGATTTTTAAAAGGTAAAGCAGCGCATACCTTACGCTCTCAGCACGAGCGGCAGACCCCAGATCTGCGGGCGGAAAAGTCGGGGAAAATTGTCCTGGGGGGATGGGAGTATGCGTGGTGGTAGGATTAGGCAGGTGAGCAGCGCGGGCTACTTTCTTTATGTAGGTTAGAGTTCTTGAAAGTTGAAACCTCCTTTTCAAAGGATGAAGGATGAAAAGGGCCTTGCATTGGCCTCTCTGGAACAACCCGATGAAGGTGACGAGAGAAGCGTCGTTAGTACAGGGCATGGAGATCAGACGGATCTCTGTCCAGAGACATTTACATACTTAACCTAGTATTATTGCCAGATACTTGGCCAGAGTGGGATGGTCTGTTACCTGGGGTTTATGACGCCAGTCTTTCTTTCCTCCCGCGTCTCTTCTCTCTCTTCACTCTTCGTCATGAACATCCTGTTTTGGTATTTCGTCTGTACAGTCCGTTTATGGTGTGTAGCAGTGCACTTGGAGGATTCCCTCCCCTGCCCCCTTTATTGCTGCAGAGGATGTATTGTAGACAGACAGACAAGAAGATATTCGCTTATTGGCTCGCTAGAATCTGAAGGCTCTGGGTGAAAGCCTGTGCGCCACTCACTACATGTCACATCATGGCATTGATCGTTTCACTCAGTCCCTTTTTCGAGTGATCAGGTCAGGGGCGTTAAGACGAGGGGGGACCAATAGTGTAAAGATCGTCCTTAATCCTCGGCACCGGACTTCCCTCCGAACTGACTTATTCTGGGCTTGATCCCATGGCAATTTCACTTCAGCTGGAGAGGATGATGATGATGTGTGTATCCGTGTGGGCGTGTGTCATTCTACATGCGTGTACGGCAAACCTTGGGCAGCGCAGGGCTCCCTCCCTTTTAACCTGACCTAGAATCCTTTTTCCTTTGGTGGAAGACTTAATCATTATTCTCCAATGGCTGAATGGGGGAATCTGCATGCTTTTCCATCGCGGTCTGCTTGCGGCTCGGCCACCAATCGGCAAGGAGAGAAAGTGAGCAGACGAGTGAGATAGTCCTCAGTAGATAATCTTTATAGCCGCTCTTACTGTCAACTGTCCCTTCTACCTTGTGAAGACATACTGTGTATGGCAGGGAAGTCGGGAGTCAGGACTCAGGAGCCCGCTGTTCGTCTCCACGGATCAGCTAATTCCATCCATGTATTTGACCTGCCTACCTCACCTTACTGTATTCTGAAGTGCCGTTGTAAATCCCTTTGCCACGTGCGGCAGTGGTTTGTGACGGCCATCCCCTAACCTAGGTCTCCCTTAGGGTAGTAAACGGTTTAACCTAGCATTGTAAATCATGCAGGAACGGAAATAACTCTTTGAGGACCAGCAAACGGCTTTAGAAGTGTGAGGCTCCGTAGATATTTATTGCCAGTAGGTACAGTACGATAGATACCTGGTCAACTCTCGGAACCGGCAGGGATGGAATCTTGCTTGAACTTCTCCGTACAGCTGTACCTAACCTACCTGTTTGCTATGTATCCGGGCACACACCCCTAAAGGTTAAGATAGTTGTCTATCAGATACATGTTTGGCCTTTGCTATGTACTGAGGTGAAGTACTTTGTATGTCAAGAAATCGAATACAAATAAGCCCGCCGCAAACGCCGGAAGCCGCGTATAGGATATGCGCGCGGAACTACTTGTATGTACTTTAATAGTTCCTTTGTTAAGGAAATCTTTTCCACCAACCGAGAATTCGATCAGACGATTTTGCTGTAAGCTTGAGTTTGCAAGGTACAGTATTTGTTGAGGCGTAAAGTAAGACAATATTTTACACTGTACATTATCTGTCAAGAAGATATACTTGGTATGTCCAGGCTCTGTCTAGACCCGGGGACTAATCGTGCTAACCTAACACGTGCCTGAATAGCTTCCCTTTTAATTAAGCGAGCAGGCTCGATCTTGACCCTCGATCTGTACTAACCTAGATACCTAAGTTACCTCACAGTAAAATACATTGTGTGTACATTTCAGTATGATTTGTGCTGAATGTCACTAGTAAAAGTGAAATATTTTAAATCCCGTAGCAGAGATATCCAGGTTACAAGTCTGCCCAGATACGTGTAACATTTTTAGAGAAAGTCGAAACAGGGTGATAATAGCGTTTCAGTTTACTGGGGGAAAGAGCCTAGTTAAATAATCTCCTAAATCCGAAATCACAAACGAAACATCCGATTGTTACTCCTGTGCGCGCCGTCCCGCACGGCCGAAAATGATACTCTGTTGGTTCGACATCTATGACTTACTGGGATAACATGGAGTACTAACACTGAATATTACAAGGGATATCTAGGGATTTACTGTGACAAAAGCAGCGCGTTGGTCAGACTTGAAACGGGCTACGTTGCACGGATAAAAGATCCGTGCCCGGGGGTTAACCGCCGCCATAAAATGAAAATATAAGACCCCTGGACGCCACGTAAAACCTCGGAGGCCTAGAACATTGATCTCCGTCTCAGGTACCCGTGGCGCGGTCAGTCGATGCAAGGGCTATTGCTCAATTCCCAAAGTCTACATAGTAGATACCTCAAACAGGGGTGAAACCGACAGGTGTGTTATATGTGAGCTGGAGAGTGAATCCTGGCGAGAGGCTCCTGAAGGTGTGACACTTAATTTGCGCAGAGCTAGTTGTACAGCGGATATGTGAGAAATGTAGCCCGTGCCATGTGTATAGTTCCAAGTATGAGATGTGCTAGAAAGATGTTCCTTTTGAGTGCCTTCTACGCCATGTGCTTCTCGTCACATGTCCGAGATCTAGGTTAGCACATTGCTTCACAATATGTACTGTCTCCAGACTAGGCGCTGCTCGCGGCCGCTTGCAAGAAACCAATAAAATTCTTTCTTGGGGCTTGTGAGAACACCTCACCGTGGAAGCACGCAATATAGCATGATCGATAAGTAGCCAGCCAGGGTTTTGGAGAGGGAATCCGCGCAACTGGATTGGCGATTGACGCCATATACCCCAGGCAAGATCGGGCTTATATAGCATTAGAAAACGGGGAGTCCCAAAGCATGTCATAATATATTGGAATGGAAATCGCGAGAGGAGGCCTGTTGTTGACTTTTTACCTCAAGCATATTGAATATACACAGAAAATAGCGTATAAAGAGAATTTGACTTATACATCCATCATGGGTTCCATTACTGTCTACAAAGGTCCCGAATTAAGCTCGATCAAGACCGTTGCCGTGATCGGCGCTGGCATCAGCGGGGTCGTCTCGGCCGCCCACCTCTTGAGGGAGGGCTTCGAGGTGACGGTTTTCGAGAGGACGGACAGGATTGGCGGCGTGTGGTACTACGACGAGGGGGTGGACCGGGACCCGCCGTTTCCGAACACCGTGCCCCCGGCGCAGGACTGGACGGACCTCGACGCCGCAGGTCTCACCCCGGAGGAGGCCCTGGTCATGCACGGGCCTCCGGGCCCCTGCTACGCGGGCCTGAAGAACAACGTCCCGACGTCGCTAATGAAGAGCAGCCTGCTTGCCTGGCCCGAGGGCACGGAGGAGTTCATTACCCAGGACCGTATAGTGCGATACCTGGAAGATATCGCACGGTCGCACCACGTGACGAGAAATATACGATTCCGTACGCGGGTGGAGAGTGTGAGAAAACCGACGGGCGGTACGCGCTGGCATGTCAGGACGAGTACGCTTCGGTTGGGAGATGATACGTTCTCGGTCTCTCGAGACACAGCCGACTTTGACGCGGTGGTGGTGGCCAGTGGTCATTATCATATACCGTTCGTGCCAGATATCACAGGATTATCGAGCTGGAAAGACCGGTTTCCGACGCGTGTCATACACTCCAAGAGGTATCGCACTCCGGAGCCTTTCAGGGGCAGGACTGTTCTACTCGTTGGTGCAGGGGCTTCGTCCCTAGATATCGCTCGAGAGGTTGACGCCTTGGGGGGCACGGTATATAACAGTAGGCGCGAATCCAAGTACGACGTCCTTGGCGATCGTCTACCGGTAACCGTCAAAAGGGTGGCGATGGTGGCTGAGTTCATCGCAGATGATGTTGACGTATTACCGGATGAGGGCGCCATTCCCGGCAGGGTCATGCTGGTTGACGGAACCATATTGAAAGGGATAGATTACGTTGTGATTGCTACGGGGTACATTACCTCATACCCGTTCCTCGGGGAGCTCGAGCAGCCGTCGGTAGCTTTCGAGGACGCCGACGACCGGACGCTGATCACGTCGGACGGCTACGCGACGCACAACCTGCACAAGGACATCTTTTATATCCCCGACCCCACGCTGGCCTTCATCGGTGTGTCGCACCTCGTCTCGACCTTTTCGCTGTTCGACTTCCAGGCCAATGTGATGGCCAAGGTGTTTGCAGGGCAGGTGCACTTACCGCCAGAGGCCGTAATGAAGGCGGAGCATAGGGAGCGCAAGAACCGGTTCCAGCCAGGGGATAGGTTCCATGCGCTGCAGCTGAGAGAGCCGCTCTACATCACTGAGCTCCTGGACTGGGTCAACGATGATCTGCGACGGGCAGGCTTGCCTCTGATGAGAGGTATGGATGCCAAGTGGAAGCTGGCATATGAAGCGTTCAAGGCCGGGCGCCGCTGAAGCGACCCGGAACGCCCTGAAATCTTGTGGCATGAGCATTGTTGGGAACTTGGGAGCACGTGGGAGCCAACCAGCAGATAGCAGGTTTCACACTTCAGCTCGCGAAATCGAATTACCCACACATATTCACAAATACCAGATACTGTCTAATAGTACAGCCGACAGCGTATAGAAGCCAGAAGAACATCTCCATGCCAGCTTTGATGTTGTAGTGCGTGGACAACATCAGATATGGGAACTAATGCAGGGACAACCAACTGCTTTGCTAGATCCCGCCTGTCAAGAAACTTGGTTGATACGTCATGTACTGCTGTAGTGTCTCCCAAATCGTGTAACCTGGTCACTCAAGGACATACACGTACGTACATGAAGGAGACAGCACAGCCTTTGCAGGCCGTTTGATGGTACCTTATCAGAGATTAGCCAAGCTCTCAAGTTTGGTAGGTTACTTACCTGTCAAACTTTCTGCTCTCTTCAAATCTGTAACTTTTTAGAATCACATATGATCAGTAACATGTCATTATATCATCGTGCTGCGGTAGCTACAGCCTACAGTAGCTGAAAGTCAGCTTATATAAGACGAGTAAAAGGGCAGTGCACATACACGTAGATACTAGCCTCTAGATAGGTAAGGCGATGAAAGACAACTCTTCACAAAATGGGGCTATAAAAAGCTCTCTCAGACAAGAATGTCTTGCTTCTAAGCACACAAGAGAAACAGTGCCTCTTTATCTTGTTTCAGGCAGTGTCCGAGACAAAGGGCTTGTTGAGGAACTGCCTTGACAGTATTGCCACGTGCTGATGAGGGCTAAAGTTAGATCGGTTGTGACAAACTACACCAACCTAACCTGGTGGTACTCCGTGCAAGTAGATATAAGCAGCATTACGAGATGCGGAGCAGAACCGTAGTTGTACATTCAACGGTGGTCTGCTGAAACCCTGTCTTTTATTTCTTCGTTGAATAAATCAATCTTAATTTTTGGATCCCTCATGATCATCTTTATGAAGTCCTGTGTACCCAGGCGGCCCGCGGGTAAGTTGGTGACAAACCCTCAACATCCACAGCATAAAGCAAGTATTCTGCACAGAACAACGCCTGGTGGGTTTAGCTGCTAGTCTAAGATATGCTGGCTAATGTATTCGACTCGACCTTGAGTTAGTGCCTACTAGGTACTATGTACTGTGTATATAATTTACCCAGTTCCACACATATAGTTTACATGCAGGTGAATTCCTCTTCTGGAACATCTCTGCTCCTTGTCTCTCACATAACAGCAAAGAGAGACGTCAAAGTGAAGCTCTGTTGCTCTCTACCTGCCCAGTTTGTAGTAGTGATATCAGGATGCATACAAAGTACCAGGCACGTCCCGGGTGTACACGATGGAATATGACAAGGGGAAAGGGGGATCGGTTAGGTTAGGAAATCAATCTGCTCCGCCTATCCTTGTAACCTTCCCATGCCAGCCTCCAGGCCCAGGCCGCCAGGCTTGCCATGAACTGGAGGTGGGACCCCTCTAAAATGGGCCCAGATGATGAAATTCCATTCCCAGCCACGAGTATCCACCAGCTCCCCAGATACTTTATCATGTATTTCTTGACCACTTGTTTCTTATGAGCAGAGAACTAATAACTACCTTTAGAAAGATGGCAGCTTTACCTATGTCTCATGATACCGTGTCGATTGGATTATTCTGGTAGTGGGAAATGTGCCAACAGCTACAACGGGTATGCTTTCCCAAGTACAGAGAGAGCACCGTACGACAGGTAAGGCACCCGCAGGTACAGTAGAGCAACTGCGATGGAGCGGGCCCTTCCATGAGACTAACAGCACCAACCATGGAACCACCAAGGATCAAGCCTGCAGCGCCCCCAACCCAAATTACCGACTTTCCTCGCTTGTGGATGTGTCTCTCCAAGATCACACCGAACCTACTTGATACACACAGGCATGGTGGCTCATTTTGTGCGCGCTTGGTCTTTTTACAAATGACGATGAAAGAGACGGAGCATTGGGTGTTGACACGAGGGTATTCTTTACATGTCTCAACACCATGACTGGTCAGAGTAGGAAACCATTCACATACCTACGTGTAGTCGCTAACTAACGCTATTAAGGACCGTACAGTATGTTTCTGTTCCCAACAAAGTCCCCTGTCACACGTCTCTGCAAAAATGTGACGATCGGTATTCTGTAGAACTCGAGTAGAGGAGATGTACCGCACGACCTATGCTTGTGTAGAGCAAGATGGCCACCGGGGGCCGTCAATCCGCCTGGCATGATTTTTTTGCAGTCAGCAGTACGTGACGCTCGCTGTACTTCTGTACTTGGGTAGTGCAAAAAGGGTACCAGCCCGATACTGAGACACTACACAAGACTCACCCTATTAGCAATGGCAACTCTTGCTGCAAAAATCAACTTTATCCACATCGGGTATGCATGCTGTACAGAACGGGGGAAGGGCGCCAGTTTATTGGCATTCCAATCTCCCCCCTTGGGACCTTATGATTTGCTTCAGAACCCGAATCCCTCGATCCCAGAGTCTTGGGTCCAGGTCTAAGATTTTTCGTGACTGGCCAACTGTGAGCCTGTGACAACACACTTACACCAATCCCATACTCGTGGATTCGTGTCGCAAGCCATGTCGTCGCAGTCATTCGGACTTCTACTTCAGCCATATGTTTTGAACTGTCCAGTCGGCACCAACTAGCAGTGTGCCCACGCCCGCCTGCACCGGAGAGTCGCATTGCATCCTTTACGGCACCTCTTGCTGCTGTTGAGAGCAATAGTGTGCCTTGATATTACTGGACCTCGCTCCACAGGCCCAGTAACATCTCATAACGGAATCGTCGCAAATCCTACCCCAAGCCGGGCAGAGCTAGCAGGAGGTGCCTGTACAACTACATACAGAAAGCAGGCTGGTCGGTATCTCGCCGCTGACTGGGGTTTTTCCTTCGGGGAGGACGAGCGTCTACCTACTAGACTACCTGTGTAAGGAACCGGCACTCTTCCTCCTGTGTATCGCTATGTACGATCTGACCTCTGACTTCAGAGTCTCAGACCGCCACCCAGTTACTCATCTTGTCGCCGTTGCTACGCCACGAACAAACCTTTCCCTCTCTTTCCCATTCGAATACAACACCACCCAGCAGGTACACCAGTAATTCGACTGGGGAACGCGCATATACCACTGTTTTTTTGGAGCAAAGGATCCCCCATCACTCATGTGATTCATCGCGAGTCACCCCATCTGTGTCTTGTCTTGATTTCATTTTTAGTTCCGCCAGTGTCGTTACCGGGGTTGAGGCTTTCCCAGGACCCATTCGCATGCGCCGCTGCCACAAGTTACAACCTTCTTCATCATTGGCCCAGTTATTAAGCCCTTCGTCGATGCGACGGCCTGGTTCAGGGCTTCCTCGTTAGAGCATCGAGAATACCACCTTTTGAAACAACCCGTCTTCCAGGGGTGACAACCGACGGGCTGTGGTACAACAACCGAGCCACAGACACATACTGACTTCCATTCCTACCCGCCTAGGTATCTGCTAACCTAGGAGAGACCCACGTCTCTGTCGATACCACCTTCGTTTTTCCCACTCGTCGCCGGCAAACACCCTTATCTTACTTGCTCTACACCCGTCGCCACATGTTTGGTAGTCGTTCTTCCCACAAGGAGCACCGCTTTCTGGAGGGACAGGTGTCGGCCTTGCGGGATTTCAGCCTCTTCAACCATTCCGACTCTCGACCGTTTCGGTCTTTGCGTAGAAAACAAGACAACTGGAATAGTCCCACTACCTCCTTTACGGATAAAGGTAAGTCTTGGATGGGACCCTCTACTATAGCCTCGTTGCCGCTCCGTTTTGTGGACGCCTGCCCCAGCCCCCCCCCCCCCCCCCCCCCGACTTGTTCGAGTGGTCTTCAAGGGGCCCTCTGGCAGGCGCGCTGTCGTTATGTGCGCCGAAGTAGGCGGCTAACTGTGGGAATTCGGACAGCCCATTTACTTTCGCCGCCATCCCTTCGTCAGTCACCCAATCGCGCACGGTCTCATCGGTCTTCTGCCTCGCGGGGCTCGACGACCTCCAAGGACACCATACGCCAGAACCCCACCATCTCTGGCATGATGAACGCCGAACGAGGTCGCAACCGGCGCGAGCGAACCTACGTCGGCAGCGAATGCGCCGTCTGCGAAGAACCGCTCGAGCATACTCTACGTGGGGAAAGAATATTACAGTTTCAATGTTCGCACGTCTCGCATGAGGCTTGCTTCTACGAGTTCATCCGAGAATTCGACTCTCAATACTGCCCTTCATGTAATGCCCCTTTACATTTGGATACGACCCGAGGGGGTAATGTGCTCGATATAGGTAGGCTGAGATAACCGTCCTTCACCCTGCCGTCTCTTGCCAGGTAACTGACCAGTGTCGAAGAAAAAATCACCAACCTGGTGCGCTCGGCCTCTACTGGCGAGAGCAGGTCGCTCCAGACGCCAACACCAGGGACGTGGGACCATCCAAGTGGGCGACCGCCGAGTGGCGAGTCCAACGGGAGGTCCTTGCCCAGCAATGGCCGGGATAGTCACAGTGTGACACGGAACCATGTCAGGGATGGACGGGATGGGTATGCCTCCAGCCGAGGCCACGGCCGTAGCGACAGCGATGCGACAGGCGTTACGGGCGCCACGGGACATACGGGAATGACAGGCGTGGCATCTTCGGGAGGCTACCCAGAGACCACCCAGAGCGGGCCGCCTTCTCGACGACACGATTACGACTTGCAGGCCATGGAAACGACGCCGGGCAGCCCGAGAGCTATAACCCGCAACCCGATCCCCGCGCCGTCCGTTGTGGTGCGGTCGGAATTCCCGACCATCAACCGTTCGCGACAGCAGCAGACTCTCACCTGCCTTGTGACGGTAGAGGTCGCAGACAACAAGTGGCGGCCGGACCCCGAAGACCTCGGCCTACCGAATCCGATGCCACAGATGCGCGTCGAAGAAGCCTTTGCCCCGCCGAGACCGCCGTCGCCAGCTCGGCCTAAGCAGCCACGATTCGTCCCTTACGAAGCGCCAGAGTTGTTGGAGGAAACGAGATTAAAGTTGAAGAACAAGGTCGACAATTGGCACGGCCTCGACTTCAACCGGTGAGTCATCCTTTTGCCCTGCCCCATCACATCGTGTCGAGGCTCTGGCTGACAAGGAACAGCTTCGGCCAATTGCGCCTCTACGGCACTCTGAGGGTGGGAAAGGACAAAGTGTCGTGGCAGGAATTGGAGTGCTACTTGTTCGGCGAGATGCTCATCTGCGTCAAAGAAAAGAAGCTGCCCGCAAGCGCGCAACAATGGGATGAGAAGGGAGTGCCGCGCAGGACAACGCGCTGTACTCTGAAGGGATCCATCATGATAAAGAAGCATCTCAACCATGTGACGGAGACGGGGACAGGTACGAATCGCCATCGCAATCGCAACAGCTCGCGGGTGTTGGGCGAGCACATGACTGACCGTTTCGTGCAGTGGAGGACAACATCTTGACATTGAGCCTTTCCGTCGAAGATCTGCCGCAGTTTCATCTCCGCTTCGATAACCGTAATCAGCTGAAGCTCTGGCAGCAGGCTCTGCTTGACTTGTATGCCGTGGAGGGATCGCCGGTCAGAGGCCCCGAGCCCGAACGCGATCGGGCCGAGACGTCAGAGACGGACGATGAAGATTGGGGCCGTGGTCAACGTGCCCAGCGAGTCTCTTCACAAGCGTCTTCGTCCTGGGGCGGGCCCAAGTCTGTCACGACGGCGCCGACCGAGTACACGGCTTTCGCCAAGAGTCCGCTGTCCTCATTCCACGTTCCCATCGACGTGGTTGTTGTCGTGCCCATATCCTCGTCTATGCAGGGAGTCAAGATCAACCTCGTTCGTGACGCGTTGAAATTCATGGTTAACACGCTCGGCGAGCGTGACAGGATGGGCTTGGTCACGTTTGGCTCTGGAGGGGGCGGCGTGCCGATCGTGGGAATGACGACGAAAGCATGGGCAGGGTGGAACAATATCCTCAGTTCGATCAAACCTGTTGGGCAGAAGAGCCACCGGGCCGACGTCGTCGAAGGCGCCAACGTTGCGATGGATCTTCTGATGCAGCGCAAGTACAACAACCCGATCGCAACAATCATGCTGATCAGCGATGCTTCGACATCAGACGCCGACAGCGTCGACTTTGTAGTGTCTCGAGCTGAAGCTGCCAAGTAAGCCAACACTCACCCACTCTCCATCGTCCTGCCTGGGCCGGCCCGTGACTAACCGACGCTTCCTAACCTAGGATTACAATCCACTCGTTTGGACTTGGCATGACACATAAGCCCGACACGATGATCGAGCTGTCGACGCGCACCAAGGCAGCCTACACCTATGTCAAGGATTGGATGATGCTCCGAGAATGTCTAGCTGGCTGCCTGGGATCGATGCAGTCCTTGTCGCACCAGAACGTGAAGCTCAAGCTCAAGCTGCCCGAGGGCTCGCCCGCGCGATTCCACAAGATCAGCGGGGCACTGCAGATCACTAAACGTGCCACCGGCCGGGATGCAGAGGCCTCGCTAGGTGACCTACGGTTCGGCGATAAGCGTGATATCCTCGTTCAGCTCGTCATCTCGCCCGACACGTCGTCCCAGGAGCAGTTGCCGCAAGATCCTTGGGAGACTATCGTGTCCGGGTTGGAAGCCTTGGGCGGGCCGATGGATAACGAGGACCAGAGGGCACTCTCTGTTGAGGAGGTGCCGTTGATCCAAGCAGACCTGGTTTGGGGGGATATCCTCCGCGACGGCACCATGATGCACCTGCCGAGGCCCTCTCTGCTGGCCATCACCATCCTTCCCGCCGTGAACAATCCGAAGAAGGCTTCCTGGGCCAACAATGCTCCCATCCCGCCCCATCCGCACATTGTCCAGCGGCGCATGGAGCTCCTGACCTCGGACATGCTCACCCGGGCCCTGACGCTTGTCACCAGAGGCCAACATGAGCGAGCCCACACTCTGCTCAACGAGACGCGGACGATATTGAAGGGTCTTGGGAAGGGTGGATTGCCGCCTGTTCCCCCGGGGCCCATGCCGCCATTGCCTGGAAAACAGCAGCACTCCAATCCTTCGACCCCACACACCGGCATGGACGGGTCGCCGACGTCCCGCACGCCCGACCGGAAACATACCCCATCGCCGACCGCATCTGCGCATTCGGCAGGAGGTGCGGCTAACCCTGCCATCTCGCGTAGCCGGTCAAACGATGGGTTGGCCATGACCAGCTCCGTCGCCATCGACCCAGCCACCGTCTCCGCACTTGACGCCGAGCTCGAGTCGAGTCTGGAATGGATAAACCACCCGGCCGTCTTCAGCCGCGACAGCCGCAAGGCCGTACTTCAGGCCATCGGTGTCATCAGCAGTCAACGGGCTTTCACGTTCCGCACCCCGATCGAGAGTCTTTGGGCCTCGAGAGTCGGCGGCGTCAGGCGTCTGACCGAGAAGAGTCGCGACTGGAGAGAAGAGGCTGGTGGCGAGGGCATCATTGAAGAATCATGAAGTTGAACCGATCCGACTCTGGTTCCCCCGACGTAGCGATGCAGCGTCTTTTTATATATATCTCTTGTATAGGACCGACGGCCTTCCAGGGCAGCATGATTTTGCTCGGACACTACGCTTTCCATTATACGGTTTATACACGAGGTACCTCAAAAGCGCATTTTAGTCGAATACTCGCACAAACTTCAACGTCATCTTCTTTCCCTTACCATTGTTCACTTACTGGCTTTTTCTTTTGCTTGGCTTACTGACCTGACGACCTCTTCCCACCTTCCCTGTTCTATCACATGACTTGAAGATACCATTTCTTGCCACTATATCTGTCATCATCCGTCTTATTTTTCTTTTTTTTCTGCAAAGGATGTCTGGTCTGCCGTGTACTCTACCGTGGACTTTGTTGTACCAAATATTACTCGGTGTGGAGGCAGGCCAGGTTGGTTGTTTAAATGAATAGGAGGAGCACTGGATACATTTGTTCCAACGGGGAGAAAGAGAAAAAATACTCCATGACGCAACACTAAGCATGTTCTCCCTGGATCTCACCCCATCTGATTCGTCTTCGAGGACAATAGGGAATAAGCGCATTCTCTCCACCACAGGGGACAAAGGAGTTGGGTTGGGGGCTGGGGGAAGGAAAGATGAATCCCCAGGCAGGCTTCCCTTTTTTTTTTGGGAAACGTCAAAATCTAAGGGCTTACTTACTTACTGCTAAGGTATGTGCGATGGAAAGGAAGGGAAGGAACTGGTTTAATGAGGCATGACACATCCACAACCACGTGTATATATATATACTTATATTAACAAAAAAGGGGGAAGAGTCCTTGTCTTGGACCCCTCGGTGAAAAGAGTACTTTTTTTGAATAATTGAAGTCTGCACCTTGCCTTTATATCAGGTAGGAGGCAACCATGCATTGTGTCTTTTTCCTTCTTTAATCCCCAAGGGTTTGCTCGTTGCGGTTCCATATCAAGACGTTATCAAGGACAAACAGGAGTAGAAGTGCGAACCGTGATTAGTAAGGGAAACCTGAGTATATAAGTAGAAATGTACCCAGGGTAACGTCAGTGAGTGAAAAAAGGACAAGGGGTGCTGCTAATCTAAGTACTCACAAACTCTGACTAGTGACTACAATATGAACTTAATGCGACCTGGTGTTACTTTCTACCTTACGGTTCTTATAGTGAGTGCTTTGAATCATAGAAAGAGGCAATCTCATGGTCTAGGTATCCTGGAGGGACAAGGGAAGATGAATGATCTGTGCGCTCACGCATGCGGTGGTTGCTGTAATAATAAAGACTCTCCGTGGGACTCGATTGTATTTCATGAACCTTTATCATGGCAAGGGGCATGGGCTGGGCTCGTTGGCGCCAAGACCTGTGGACTGATATGCTGACAATGCTGCTGCAGGTAGAAGTGAGTAAATAAGTTGACCGAGAGGAAGACAAGATCATAAGATGAGAGATATTGACGTAATTTTCATGGTATCTCTTCTCTTCCTCTTTTTTCCTTAGAAAAAGGAAGAAACACACCCTCTCCCCCCCTTGAAACAAATCTCAACCTAGCGCTTGACAAAGAACCCCCTCTTCTTGTTAACCACGACGGCCTGCCGCCCCCTTCGCATGAGCGCCTCCTTGGCTCTGCGCGCATCCTTGTTGACCTTGGGCGCGAGCCTCGCGTCGCCCTGCTTGGCCAGCACGCGATACCGCGTCGTCCCGACGACCTCGTCCCTGGGCGCCTTCCCCTCGACCTCGTCGAGCACCTGCAGGGCCGTCTCGAAGTTGATCTTCTTGGCCTTCTTCTTCTTGACCACCATCCTCTTCAACAAGGTCGAGCCGTCCTCGTCATCCTCGGACGAGGAGTCCGTGAGGAGTTCGTCGGGCAGCATGTCTGGGAGGCCGCCGCGCTTCTGCCGTTTCACTGCTGGTCTCCCCCCTCCTTCTCCTTCTGCTTCTGCCTCCTCTCCATCGTCACTGTCCTCTTCGGAGAGGTCGTTTTCGCCTCTGGGTTTCCTCTGACGCTTGCGCTTGCGCTTCTCTGCCTGTTCTTTCAGCAGGAGTTCGCGCTCTTGCCGTTTCCTCTTGGATTCCGCGGCGAGCCTATTGGGAAAAAACAGCGACGTTAGTAAGCTAGGTAAGGAAGGCAATGGGATGACCGTAGATAAAAGCATAAAGACATATTTGATCACGTACTTTTCGGCAGCTACTATCGCAATTCTGGCTGATTTCAATGTATCTTGCGCCGCGGCCGCCGTAGACACTGCCTCGGGGGCTTCGTCATCGCTGTCTCCCCCATCCTCGTCTTTGTCCTGTTCTTCTTCTTCTTTGGCTTCTTGTGCGTCCTTCTCCTTTTCGGCCGCAGCAGCTACGAACTTGTCCACGTCGTCGTCGTCGCCGAAGACTACGTGTGTAGACTTGGCGGGAGCAGCAGCCTTGGGTTTCGGCGTCGACTCGTCCTCACCCTCGTCCTCCTCCCCCTGCTGTTTCTCAGCATGAGCCTCGACCTCGGCATCGTCTTTCCCTGCAGATTCAGGCTTGGGTGTCGAGCTATTCGCTTTCGACTTCTTCTTCTTCCCGGAGCTGTTGCGAGAAGAAGAAGACTTGTTGTTGTTCGCCTTTGTCACTGGGGTGGACGCGGAATTGTCGGCCTCTCTCAGCCTCGACTGGCGCTCCAGACTGTGTATGGCCTCTTCCTCGAGCTGCTTCGAGGCGCTCAGCGGGTCGATGAAGGACGCGTCGGTCGCTTGGCTGGCGGCAGCCTCCTCCTGTGAGTCCGGGACGGGGCTGGTCCGCGACCGCGACCGCGGGGTCCGGATCGTCGAGCTGGGTATCAGGACTTCGATCTCCTGTCTCGCGCTCGTCGGGGTGGCCGAGGACTCGCTTCTTATCCGCACCTCGAGATGCTGCTGCTTCCTCGTTCCCTTGGCCTTGGCCTTGGGTGTCGCGCTTTCCTCGGCGTCTGTGTTTTCTGTAGCTGCTTTCCGCCTGCTGCGTATCGGCACCGGGGTTTCTTGGAAAGATACGTCGTTCTCTGCCGCCGACGTGATCGATTCTTCGTCGGCCTGGGCCTTGGCCCTTCTCCTCGTCATAGGTGCCATTTCGAATGTAAAATCTTTCAACACTCCTTCCTTTTCAATCGAGCAATGGCCAATACAAGTGGGCTGTTTGTTGGTTGTTCAAGTTCCCAACTTTTTCTATCTGCTGATTAGATAAGAGCTTGAGTGGACTTCAAACACTCTCTATATGCATAATTGTACAGTAGTATTCGGAAACATACCTATACAACAGCTTGATTATGAAACGTTTTCCTTTCTCAACTGGAAGAGAATTGATATTAGTCTAATCCTAGTGTCTATAATGTTTGCAAGAGGGACCATCTTTTAATCGAGCATCTTTGAAAAGTTGTGGTGGTTTGAACCGGTCACTTTATTCATCTTCAACAGATATGCACTAGGCGGGAACCTGCAACACTCATCCGGGATGTTCACATGAGCCTCATACATTTGTTGTAAACTTGTCTCTCAGTTGCACCCATTTGGGCTGAGCAGATTACATGTGTGGTTGACTTCGAGTGAGGGTACCCGGTTAAAATAACAGGAAGTGTGAAAACCCAGGAAGACTGAGAGAGCCTTTGGCTATAGGATCCCTCTCAGGCGGAGCGACTTTGTGTCGAAGCATATACTCAACTCACTGACACCGAGCAAGCTCGGTACAACCCTCAACTTTCAAGGACGAGATACTAGGTATCTATCGATGTTGGGTTCATGTCACTGCAAATTGAGGGATCCCTGAGGAAATCTTATTTCCTGTTCCACCATGTCATCGCAAAGGTCCACCTGCGTACGTTGCGTAGGCGGACTAAGTCGCATCGGTATATCTCATAATGCCCCGAGACCAAGCAGAAGCATCACCACCATCACATCCAAAAAATTGCAGCATGTCTCGCTTCCGCTCACGCCCATGCTCACAACACCCATACCCTCGACACCACTCACCCCCAACCTCTCACGCAACTACCGGCCCAGTCCATCCTCCAACCAGCAAGCGCGGCGAGCAGGCCAGACGATACGAGCCTCGCGACTGCCCAGCTTCAGCAACGTCCTCTTCACCAAAGAAGATGTCCCGCCCCTCGAGTACTGGGCGCAGATCTCGCAGCCTTCCATCACGGCGTCCTCTATAACGGCGGAAGAATGCTATGAGACGGCGCGCGCGTACGCAGAAGCAGCGGTCGAGAACGCGCCCAATTGGCAGTCGCGCCTCATCACCCTCACCACCACCACCACCATAACTGAGTGCGGGGAAACAAGTGGCAAGACGAGGACGCAAGAGAAGAAGCGCAGAGGCATGTCCGCCTACACGCTGCACTCGATAGCCTGTCTCCTCGCGCTGCAGCCCCGGGGCAGGGCGACGCACATGGCGCCGCACATCTTCCTCACGCTCGGCGAGGGCCTCGGCTACGCGCCCAGCATCCTGTCCTTCGCCCGCGTGGCCCTCGACAGGCGCATGGTGGGCGAGCCGCAGTTCGCGCCCGTCGTGCAGGCCTTCATGCGTCTGGCCGCTCGTATCGGCCTCGGCGATAACGACAAAGGGAAGTTCGTGAAAAGTAGTAATAATAATAATAGTGGTAGTGGTGGTGGTGGGGTTACCGGACCGCCCGGTTCCGACTTCGATTACGCCGCCGACGCATGCACGCTGCGCGCAATGTACTACGCCGCCGAGGGCACGCGCGAAGGCGACAGTAACGCGCTGCGCTGGTTCCGTCGCGCGTACGAGCTGGGGACCGCCGCTTCTTCCTCTTCTTCTTCCTCTCCCTCATCCCCAGCTCCAACTCCAACCCCAAACTCAAACTCGACCAGCCAACCCCTATCGAGGTCGTTCGACCCGCACTGGCAATGGAAGCTCAGCTTCTGCCTCGGCGTCGCCGCCATCCGGGTCAAGCGCGGCGAGTACGACAAGGCCCTCGCCATGTACAGACTCGCCGCTTCCACGCCCACAACCCCTGCCGACGACGACAAGGCACAACAAGCACAAGGAGGAGGAGGAGGAGGAGGCCTGGACAGCGCGCTGGCGAACCGCGAGCTCGCCTCCTTACTCCAGAAGGTCGGCAGGGACGGGGAGGACGAGTACACGACGTCTCTCTGGAAGGCCGTCGTCAGCGGCGACAGGGTGGCGGCCGGCATGTTGGGCGCTGTGGAGTGGGCGAATAGTCTGGATGCTAGTGGACCACAACAACAACAACAACAACAACAACAACAACAACAACAACAACAACAACAACAACAACAACAACAACAACAACAACAACAACAACAACAACAAC